>CAJVGC010000060.1:3158662-3379153 GCA_910822075.1 Senecio squalidus
GGATCAACTGTTTCGACGTATTTGATGCTGCAATTCCTTTTGGTGGATACAAGCAGAGTGGTCACGGTAGAGAAAAGGGAGTTTACAGCCTCAGTAACTACCTACAAGTTAAGGCTGTTGTTACCCGTCTCAAGAATCCCGCTTGGCTGTAGTTTGTACTTGTTTTCTTTGTTCATATCATGCGATGTGCACACAAACATGGTATATATATTCCTGTACCTTTACAAGGGAATATGACATGTTGACAATCTTGTTGATCTTATAATCATTTGTTTGGTAATGAATTTTTTAGTATGTTTCAGTTTATGTGCGAAATGTTTGTGAATGTTTTGTGCAGTATGTGCCACCTATACACGGTAACTAGGTACATTTACGTTTCTGTTATAAACTGAACATTCAACGTCTTAGTCATACACCATAGCGAGGGTGTGTCAATAGACTGACGACCAAATTCACCCGAGAGGTGGGGTCAACTCAAATAGGACCAAACCCATTATAAACCGAAATAGAAAGTCTATATGTTGACCCGTGGTGAACTAGTCCTACCCAAATAGGTTGTAGTTTTTTTTAATTTTTCAAGTATCGTAAAATAACAAACATTATAAATAATTTAGCGAAAAAATAAATTGTGTATTAAAATGCAACATTCGTATTCTATTATTCACATATTCGGTATAATAAAAAAACAGTACATATTTGTGTAAAAATCCCTATTAAGATTTATAGCTTGCAACAAATCTTTTCGAATTTGTGCCCACCTAGGTTTCGAGCTATATTTTGCGCCCACACATATAATAAAAATATTTTTAATTAATTTTCCAAGTGTCGTAAAATAACAAATATTATACATAATTTAACAAAAAAATAAATTGCGTATTAAAATGCAACATTCGTATTCTATTATTCACACATTTGGTATAATAAAATATTAATATTAATTAAAATACTTTTATAATAACATTTTTATATCCTAAATAGTTGTAGTTAATACTGATATAGGGTAAATTGTGTGACCACTCACACAATTTTCATCTAACGTCAAATTAACAAAATGATTATCCATCACATGTAAAATCACTATTGGATAGAGTTAAATGTTAAATTTGTATTTAAAATGAAAGAGTTAAAATGAAAATAGTTAATTATGATGTCATATGACATCAATCTAAGGGTGTAAAATTAATCTTAAAATCTATCTAATGGTCTATATTTTGTTATGTGGCTTTTAGTGCACATGTTTTAATATATATTATTATAGATAACAGTTGGGAGTTTTTTTTTTTTTGCCACAGTCTACAGGATTGTGGTTATCAATTGCTTTTCGTATTATCTCCTCGCTAATTACATATTTCGTAAACTATATAATTATATTATTTACATAAAGAAATAGAGATATAAAAAAGATCTATGAAAACGTAGACGTAAACAATTTTTTCTTCATTTCCATTCATATGAGAAAATGTTCATAGATGTATATATTTATTTGTAATGTGTAGGTACGAAAACTTAAAAAAAAATAAGACTCGAATTTTATAATTTAATATTTAAATGAGTTAATTATTAACTTCGTGGGCTAATTGATTTAATAAATTAATTTAACAAAATAACAAAACAAAATGATAGTTTTTATGTTAGAAAATATTGAATATATATAATTATTTTATACAATTGTGTTTAAACTATGACGTGTTTATATACACCAAAATATTAATAAATATATTTAAGGTATTTTTTAAATAAGTTTGATTATTGTTAAATATATATTATTCTCTTTATCAAAAGCATCTTTAATTTAAAAATTAAAAATTTAATAAAAATGAAAGAGTTATATTATATATTCGCGTTTCCTTGATAAATCATTTTCCTGTATACATAAAAAAAAAAATTAGATATATAGATATGTATGTATAGATATTAATAATGATGATAAAAATGTTAGGGGATTATATAGATATATAGATATGTATGTATAGATATAGATATGTGATGGGGAAAAAATAGACAATGATGTGATAGGTATGACAAAAATAGGCTCTTTTTAGGCTAACCATAGGGTGGGGTCGGGTGATTTAATGTATAGGACTTGTGAGGTGACAATGTAGGGAGGGTTTATAAGGGTAGGGGGGTTGCTATAACACAACCCATATATATATATATATATATGGGTCATGTTAACCCAACCCTCCCTACCCCACCTATCCTACCATTTTAATAAATAAGTGGACCCCATACTCTATTTATGTACTTTTTAGCTTTTTTTTAAGTTTTTTTAGTACAAAATATAGTATTTAATAAATCTAATTATAATTTTTCATAAATATGATTATAGTTATTTACTTTTATTAAATCTAATAAAAACATATCTCTTTTGTCTAACATAGTTGAGTATATTATATACATATGTATATAATACGAGAAAAAAAAGCTTCTATAAAATTATATTCGATCGTCCATAATATACTCGATAAAACCCGACCCTAAAAAAGAAGGACAAAGTTGTCTATATGGATTGTGTTATTGAAGATTCGAGATGAGTTTTTTAATCGGAACAAAATATGTGGGCAATTTATGTATCTTAGTCAAGACGTTAATGTTAAAGTATGTCTTTCTATAAACATATTCCAATCTAAAATTGTTTGTAAAATATAACATTTATAAAAACAAAATGCAAAATGTAGACAAAATGATTATGTTAGCAAATGTGAAGTTAAATAAAACATTTACTGTTTAATTCGGAAAAAACATTATCAAAAATAAAATAAGTATAATATATAAAAAAAACTAAAAATATTGCGTAAATAGGAAGAAAAAAAACATAAGATTTTTTTATATAATATGTTTTCCGTTTTTATTAAAACACTCGTAAAACAATAAAATATTTGCAAAACACCCGTAAAATTATTTTATTGTTTTACGAGTGTTTTAATACTATTAAAAACAGAAAATTAAAAATAGTACTATTAAAAATAAGGATTAAATTATTTAAAGTAAAGGGGTTAAAATGAAATTATTAATGGTGATATCATCAAAAATGATCTAATGGTTGAAATTAAAGTTGGATTTTCATCTAATGGTTAATAATTTGCCAAATGGCATTTTAGGCCTCTCTTTTATTATATATTAATTAAGATAATAAAAAAGAGGCCTAAAATATCATTTGGGTAAGTAATAACCGTTAGATAAGTTTGTAATTTTAATTTCGACCATTAGATCATTTGATGAAAGTTGCAAAACATATAACAATAACGAAAAGCTCAGAAATTTTTTTATATCATTTCTGGTAAAAATGAAGGTTGCAAAACAGAAAAATCATGTTTACCGTCTATTCGATTTTACCAAATATGTGAATAATAGAATACGAATTATACCAAATATTTGAATTATACTGTTTTTTATTATACCGAATATGTGAATAATACTGTTTTTTTATTAATACAAAATTTATTTGGTCGTTACATCATTATACTGTTTTTTATTATACCGAATATTTAAATAATAGAATACGAATGTTGCATTTTTAATACACAATTTATTTTTCGTTAAATTATGTATAATGTTTATTACTTTACGATATTTGAAAAATTAAAAAAACCGACAACAAAAGAACAAAAAAGACAAAAAAACAAAAAATGTCACATCTATGACACATATGTGTCATAGATGTGACATAAAGACACATAGGGGGGGTTTGCATAACCCTTTAGGGAGGGTGGGCATAACCTATGCCTATATATATATATATATATATATATATATATATAGATTAGGGTTCAATAGGGATCTCTTTTTTGCTAGAGATCCAAGGATCACCTTCTCAGCCACAAGATCATCTAAAATTTGTGGCTGAGATTAAAAGTGGGTTTAAATGATTTGTAAGGAAAAAACACGGAGGGGCAAAAAAGTCTTTTTACCTTTTTCCTTTTTTTTTTACTCACACGCGCTTTTCCTTTCACTTTTTTCTTTTTGTCTTTTGCTTTTGTGTCACATTTACCAAGTAACGCTTTTCCTTTCACTTTTGTCTTTTTGTCTTTTGCTTTTGTGTCACATTTACCAAGTAAATATTCTTTCACATAAATGCAGTAAACAAATATTGAGCACATTTACCAAGTAAATATTCTCCAACCACTTGCAATAAAGCCAAAATACATAATGCATTAAACAAAATTATATTCTTTCACATACATAATGCATTAAACAAAATTATATGTAAAAACTACATAATCACAAGTGATTAAATAAGCATTTGGTGACATTTTACATCAACATACTAAAGAAAATTATTAATAAAATCACAGGTGATTACTAAACGTTTTGTGACATTTTACATCAAAGAACTAAGGCACTAAATTATAAATAGTTCTTAATGTAAAAACTATGGAATCACAGGTGATTACTAAATATTTGGTGACCTTTTACATCAACATACTAAGTCACATTTTACATCAACATACTAAGTCACATTATTAATAAAATCACAGGTGAACTAAACATTTGGTGATATTTTACATCAACATACTAAGGCACATTATTAAAAAAATCACAGGTGATTACTAAACATTTGGTGACATTTTACATCAACATACTAAGACATTAAATAATAAACAGTTTCTTAATGTAAAAACTACATAATCAGAGGTGATTAAATAAGCATTTGGTGACATTTTACATCAACTTACTAAAGAAAATTATTAATAAAATCACACGTGATTACTAAACATTTTGATGACATTTTACATCAACATATAAGGCACTAAATTAATACAATCACAGGTGATTACTAGACATTTACATCAAGGTACTAAGGCACTAAATTAAGAAACTTAAATGTATTAAGGTATTAAGGCACTAAATCACATTTGATTTTCCTTTACAATTTGTTGACTACAAAATTACATTTAAGATATTTAGTGACTTAATTTAATAAAATCACATGTGACATAGTTATTGTTCAAAGAAAATACACCAAACCGAAAGTATTCTCAAACAAAATATTTGTCTACTCATTTCAAATAAAATTCAACTAGTATGGTAACATATTAAATTCAAAATATTTGTGTCAAACCTTCAATTGATTGTTAATATTACAATCTAAGACACATTATTAATAAAATCACAAGTGATTACTAAACATTTTGTGACATTTTACATCAACATACTAAGGAACATTATTAATAAAATCACAGGTGATTACTAAACATTTTTGTGACATTTTACATCAACATACTAAGTCACATTATTAATAAAATCACAGGTGATTACTAAACATTTTTGTGACATTTTACATCAACATACTAAGACACATTATTAATAAAATCACAGGTGATTACTAGGTGATTAGTAAACATTTTGGTGACATTTTACATCAAGGTACTAAGCCACTAAATTATAAACAGTTTTTAATGTAAAAACTTTAGAATCACAAGTGATTACTAAACATTTTTTATAACATTTAAGGCACTAAATTAATACAATCACATGTGATTACTATAGATTTTGTGACAATTTACATCAAGGTACTAAGGCACTAAATTATAAAACAGTTCTTAATGTAAAAACTATAGAATCACAGGTGATTACTAAACTTTTTTGTGACATTTTACATCAACATACTAAGGCACTAAATTAAAAAAATCACAGGTGATTACTATAGATTTTGTGACATTATTAATAAAATCACAGGTGATTACTAAACATTTTTGTGACATTTTAAATCAACATACTAAGGAACATTATTAATAAAATCACAGGTGATTACTAGGTGATTACTAAACATTTTGGTGACATTTTAAATCAAGGTACTAAGCCACTAAATTATAAACAGTTGTTAATGTAAAAACTTTAGAATCACAAGTGATTACTAAACATTTTTTATGACATTTAAGGCACTAAATTAATACAATCACAGGTGATTACTATAGATTTTGGATATAAAAAGAGAGAGAAACAATCCAGCATTCACAAGGATTAAAAATTGAGAAATAAAAACAATTTGTTTGGGTTTCCTTTTTAGGGTGCAAAAAGATAGATTTGGATAGTTGACGATGGTAGGAGTCATGGTATCAAACATTTGTTTTGGAGTCATGGGTAATCCGTGTAAACCGAAACCGAATGCTGCTCGCATTTGTTTTGAAAAAGATAAGAGTTATTTATGATATCAAAGCCTAAATAAGTACAAATTGAATTTGAATATACTCTTTGCATAAAATAATCTAACAACTTGGTTTGATTTAGAAAAAAACAAATGCAAGAAAGTCAACCATCATTACCTCAAAAAACTTCATCTTGGTTTTAAAGATTCTTCTAATAATGTGATATCCATGAACAGAATCTACAATATCTCATTGGCGCCATGAATCATTCACTGTTCTTGTTCAATTCACCTCCTCCAGTTCCACCACCGTCCTCCCACCACCACCACCACCGCCACCGGAAAAAATTTCAAAAACTGGATTAGAAACATTATTAACTCCACCTGAATTAATGCATGATATGAGTGACAATGAGCTGATATGGAGAGCATCAATGGTTCCGAAAGTATCGGAATATCCGTTTGATCGGAAACCCACGGTTTTCTAACCAGATCTCAAAGTTTTTGAAATACTAAATTAGTTAGTTCAAAGATCGATGCTTTATTACCTTTGAGTGATTGAGTGATTGAGAAATTGAGAAAGAAGATTAGTGTGTGTTTATGTGTGTGTGTGTGTGGGGATGGATGGATAGATCTTTTAGGGGCGCGTGACCTTTTTAAATATTTTTTCAATATGACTAAAATACCCCTCCGTGGGTTTGATCTATTAATGAAATTGTGTGGCTCTAAAGGTGATCCCTGGATCTCTAGAAAAAAAGAGATCCCTATTGAACCTCACCCTATATATATATATATATATATATATATATATATATATATATATATATATATATATATATATATATATATATATATATATATATATATATATATATATATATATGAAGAACTTGCAGACTTTTTAATGTTATTTAGAATCAAAAAGTAAAGGATTTCTTCTATTGTATGTTTCCGTGTTATATGATTATTGACATTAAATCAGGGCCGGACCTTTGAGTTTTGATCGAGATGGTCAAAATATGCCTCTAATGTAAATAAACGAAAAAATAGTAAAATAACCTAAATGACTAAAAACAATAACCAAAGTATATATTAACCCTAAAAGAGTGAGCATTCACCTTGGGGCTTTTTAGTGATCTTGTCTTTAGCTTAGTATCTAGTTCTGATGCTTAATTAGTCGTAAACTCATCAATATTGCTACGTTTATCTCTGGGACTTGTTGTCGTTCATGAGGGTATTACTTCCATTTACTAAAGACCAAAACTACTATAATGTTTTTTTTACATATGTACACTATCTTGCTATGCGGTTCACTTTCACGAGACAGCATCAATGGCAAGATAAGGGACATATATGTGCAAACAAAACCACAAAAAGGTTGCGAATATTTCCATTCCCCTTGAAGTGCTTAGCTTTATTGGTAGCAAAAATCAATAGTTAGGAGAAAGTGAGCGGATTCGCTAGCATAATTATTGGTCACTAAATCAAAAACTATGATTTATTAATAACCAAAAGCACAACTAAAACGTATAATACTATTTATGTCCTATATTATATTAATTACAAATCTTGTAATAAACACGCTTATAGGCGCGGCAGGTATATCGTTGAACAGAGACCTGCACAACATAAAATAAAGACGAAAAAGACTGAAGTGATAGTCCTCTAAAGAGCACTTACATAAACATTTCTGTGACAGATACTAGCACTAACAAGGCCATCATGATATGCCACTATCCTAGCTAAGCCATATACAAAGGTCCTTACTTATATACCATTTTTCTTCACTATATTCCCACACAACCTAAATCCATCATCTTATACTTTACCTTTTTGATCAAAGGCTGAACATGCGGAACATGAAGAAGAGTCCTAAAGTGGCCGATGAAAGCATGTTCGGAGAGGAAAATGGACATGAGTTTCCAAATATGGCCCAACCTACAAGGCAAGGGTTTTCCGGTGGTGTTTCTCTTATATTCAACATCTTTAGAGCGCCACTCGCACTTTTATCATGTATATCATCCCACCACCATATAAGTGGTGCTACCGATGGAGTCTGGGTGTCTGGAGAGCTTGCACGGATGTCTGAAATAAATCATCTTATGGTCAACGATAGCATGCGCTATGCTATTTTGATGTAATTAAAGATCGATATGTAGGTAAGTAGTACTAGTCATCACTTTTTCTACAACACTTAAGAATCGACGATTGGCAGATTTTTTGATGAAAAGTTCCAGATGTTGTTTGCTCTTATCTCATGTAGACAGAAACTTAAATATGAATACTAAAATAGATCAGGGTTACCTTCCCTTTCATTATACATGTATAAACCATATATATGGTTTAGAATATCTTTTTTCAGTATATGAGTTGTCTCTCTATGAAATCTCCATAAGCACAATATCTATGGTTTATGTATATATGTTGTAACGGTATTATACAAATCAACCATACCCATTTTAAATTCAAACCAAGCAGAAGAAGATCATGACACGGATTCAATGAGCAGTCACCGTATAGATATCATATCCAAGAAAAAAAAATGGCGTTGATGGACTTCATTAGCTTAAATGGGTGATTAATAAACCCTATTTATGCAATTATACACTTTTCATTTAGTACTACAACTATTTTTTGCAAGAAACCATGATAAAATTGATGACTTGAACTACAAACATTCATTAGAAATTCAACTTAAACCTACTTATTCTGTTACATGGATGGCCAATGTAATATTTTCCACAAATTGTTAAGTAGAATTTGTGTTCCAAAAATAGAATTGGATGGATAGAAATGATGATGGTATTATAACATTATCTAGCTAGACTAAATGGTGAGTGGTTTCAAATTTAGGTGGCCTAGTTTGGTTCTTCGACAAGATCATGCATTAAGATTGGTGATTTGACTAAGAATGAACCTAATCCATTCACAAACACTAGTTGAAGTGATTCCCAAATCTACCATAATGTCTTTTCTTAAGAAAGACAGACATCCAAGAAGTTGAAGTTGGTTAAACTCGAACATGGAACTTCCTTTGACATATATCGGGTAAACACAACTCAACCATCAATGTGGTATCTACCATGCATAATGTCTATAGTAGCAAATTAATGGGGTGTATAGTAAAAGGGGAACATAGAACAAAAGTTAACTTTGTATGAAACGTTTGATCATGATTAAAGAACATTTCGTAGCAAAACCGACACTTTTTTGTCTAGTAAGCTAAAGAATATAACGAGTTATGAATCTTTTAAATACTTTTTATATGGTTT
The DNA here is from genome assembly GCA_910822075.1 of Senecio squalidus. Lineage (NCBI taxonomy): Eukaryota > Viridiplantae > Streptophyta > Magnoliopsida > Asterales > Asteraceae > Senecio > Senecio squalidus. Next base: position 3,168,023 of record CAJVGC010000060.1, read on the forward strand.
CTAACAAAAGCCACTGATCATCATTAAAGGGGAATGCAAGTTGCAACTGAAACAATATAGGCAGCACTAACTTTTGTGAAATAAACTTAATCATTTTCAATGGTAGATTTGGGAATCACTAAAGACATTGTGGTGGTAAGTCTTTGGTCCCAAGCCCTCAAAGTTTCACATAGTAGTATTCAATTGAATTATAGAAGAGTACTAATCATGATGTCCAAAATAAGAAATTTTGATGAATATTACTTTTTTTTTAAGTGGATCAAACTTTCATTAAACTTATATTTGATGTAAAAATCGGAATTTTTTTTTAACCAATAAGTAAACTAGTTCCACGTCAGCAAAATCTGGTTCGTTAGATCATATGTGAAAAACTAATGATTGAATACACATAATAGATGTTCTTAAAATTGGATACAAACAATAACAAAATAGACAAATATTTCCATGCACTCATCCCTTTTATTTGTATTAAATTGAACTTTTAATCAAACTTTCTTTTTTTGTTTCAATCAAGCTCCATTTCTCCAATTGGAAAAATTCTTGTAATTATGTTAATGCTTAATGAATTTTATCATTAGTTAAATGATGGTCACGAACTGTGTGCACTCTTAGTACAATGCGCAAAGAGTTGGCATTAAGAAGCGAGATTCAACCGATCAACGGGCCTTCATCTTGCATCAGTCATATTTATCACAATCCTTATTAACTCCAAGATTACTACAGATCAACCTTCATCTTAGTGCAATGGATGGTTTCTAAAAAAAACGAAAAAAACAATTATACTTACTCATAAACAAAAAATTGGGGCTTTAATGGATTAATTTAGGCCTGGTATACCATATGGACCAAAACAGCATAACTACTTTGGGTGGTAATGAGACTGGCCCATAACTTCCGAACCTCATTGTTAGTTATAATATACTGAAATTGAAAACAATTAACTTTGGTAATCTAAAAGCATTAGATTGTAGTACTCCTCCTACTCGGTAGTATTTCCATTCCATGAATTAAATAATGTGTAGCAGTAGTATGCTCTACCCGTAAATTAATGCAAAAGTTAATAACACCATGGTATATCTTGAGTTTGATATCCTAGCTTTCTCGAAGTTATTTTATGATCAATTTTTAGAGCTGGCCAGTTTGACTCATTTTAAGGTGAAAATAGAACGGGTCAGACATATTGAGACGAACTGATCCGAGATGATATTTTTTTAGTATACCATGAAAACATATGTTTTTATTTATTTATATCGGATGTTATTAAACAAATCTATATTATCAAATGTAGTTCGGTATGCAATTTTCGTTATAAATGATGGTTGTACTATAAAATATTACATTCATGTTAAGCATAAGATCTTTAAATTAATTGCATCTAATAAAAGTATGAACAATTTCTCAAAACTCGATACCTATCAATTGTAGCTGAATATGCAATCGAAGTTACATACTGAGATTCAACTATTATAAAAATAATATTGCATCGATTTTATCATAAGATCAAAGAAACAATTCAGATAGTAAGGATATGTGTCGTGTATATGGTGAATATATTTTGTCATTTCATATGTATCATAAGGGCATAGGATCCTGCGAAATAAAAGTTATTACAGAGAGAACTCATATATTCTTACTGATAAAGAGGTAACAAATATTAACTTTTTAATGACCTCGATATCATTTGGTTAATACCATATTCAAAGTTAAGGTCGAGATTCATTATCACGTTCCCAAGATTTTGTAATACCTAAGAAACAAAAACAATCGACTCGTAGAGAATTTGACCTTGGCTTTTGTTAATTTTCATGGCATAGCAAAGCCTAACAGGAAACTTCTTTCTTTTAAAAACAAAGGGTAATTCGTTATCATTCTGATTAAAGCTAAAACTTTGTGGCCTATTCGTGTTCCAGTTATAACTTCGGCCCCAAGATTTTGTTGAGTAATGAATGAACGGAACTGCTTACTTAAGAGTTTCTATATCCAAGCTTCTTGTCATTATTTTATTTCCCCAAACTTGAATATAACCTATGCAATATAAAATTTGTAACTTGGAATCGGAATAAAATCAGCTAAACATTTTTTTTCATTAGTTGGAGTCTTGAAAATTGCTTAAATAGTAAAATGAAGTTTAAAAACTAATAATTTTGACATTCATGACTTGAAATGATAAAATTGATAGCTTATGAGAATACGTTTCTACCCAAACGTCATGAAAAAATTCAGCAAACAAAAGAATAAACTATCCAATACACTCCAAAAGTCATTCAATACATCAACAAACTACAACACTCTTTCAAATATCATATGATGTGAATATTCTGTTTCAAGTAACAAATTATCAAAAGATACAAAATACAATATTGTTAGAGAAAATTATCAAAATAATCATCTATCACTTACACTTTACAAAAATAATCACCTAATTCGTGACGGATTTCTCGCGACATTTTTTTCGTCGCGAAAGTACACATATTTTAATCAGACCAATAAAAATTCGACTCGTTGTCGCGACACTATTAATTTCTCGCGTCAATATTCATTTTCGCTACGACGTGTCTGATTTTTATTGATCTGATTTTGTTTTATGTACTTCTCGCGACGATAAATGTGTCGCGAAAATTCATCGCGAATCAGATGATTATTTTTGTAAAGTGTAAGTGATAAGTGATTACTCTGATAATTAATTCATATTGTTATTGACATGATCTCATTTTCTGGTTAAAGTAAATTACATAATTCAATATCTTTTTGGGAAAATGCATTACATGGAATATCATAATATATATGTGAAAGATAGATCATAACAAATGGCAATTCCAACCCATTTTCTTTATGGGTTAATTATGCTGCTTTTTCTCTTTTCAAAATGCCTATTTTCTAATTGTTTGGAAATACATCGAACTTTACATCAAAAACTATTGTATTCATCCATCTTTTAAACCATTTATTGTATTCAGTTATCTTTCAAATTAATCTATAGTATGCAGGTGTTTACCTTCTGTTTAGGTAACCGGTAATTATTCATTTTTAATAATCATTTTATAATATGTGTCATGCCACGTAGGATTTCTCAATAAATTAACCCATTTGTTGACTTTATTTATGAGTTTCAAAGTCTTATTTTTCACACCACACAACCCCACAACTTGTCATCACCACTAAACCCAACAAATCCTATAGCCACCATCCCACCACCACCAACTACAGCAGCCAAAAAATCCGGTGACAACCATGACTAACTTCGGAAGCAACAAAATCCGACAAAAAACCACCAACAATCTTTCAACTGTTGATTTCTGATCCTAATGGACTTAAGTCTATTTGATTGCTTTGTTTTACAACCCTAATCCTCCATCGTTTTTTTTAGATCACGAACATAAACGCTGAACTCAATTTAAGGAATATGAATCTGCTGAAAGGTAGTCACGAACATCACCAAGAACAGTCGCTTAATTTTGATTTCACAAACAAAAACATCAAATTAATCACTTACTTCAATCGCCGAACAACAATATCATAAAACCAATCGCTATTTAAATTTCAATAATCACACCCACTAATCTGCTTAATCACTGATTCAATCACCGATCAGAACAGAAATTAATCAGTTTAATTTCGATTATCTGATCAATATGGTGCCGATCTTGATTAATTCGCCGAATCAATAAACCCAAAATTAAATTAATTTGATATCCACGAACAAGCTTTGATCTTTAATATAATAATAATAATAATAATAATATGGGTATAAATGAAGATTAAATATGGGTATTTTTTCCAGGTAGTAGAAGTGTTAGGAGAACGATGGCAGAAATGAAGGTATAAATGAAGATTAAATCACAAAGAAATTAGGATTTTTAAATTTTTGGTTTGATGATACGTGGCTGCCACGTCATATATTAAATATTAGAAATATATAAAACCTGATCCACGTCATCATGGAGCAGGTTAAAGGTTAAATTGTGCTGACATTAGACTAATTTGGAAGATAAATAAATACAATAGATGTTTTAAAAGATGGATGCATACAATAGTTTTGGGTGTAAAGTTCGATGTATTTACAAACAATTAACCCTTAGAAAAAAGTGCTAAGCAATACATAGAGTGTAAATATATTGCTTTTGAAATAATAACTTAGTAAGTAATAATTTTAATTTGAATGAAGATGATTTAAAACAGTAAACCGATGAGCTAAACAATTATGCCGAAACTATTATACCAGTTTAGTTTGATACCTCATCCTAGTGAACACCCCGAACATATTAAAACACTTAAAAGATCACTCAAGTTGCTAAAGTGCATAGTTGTAAGCAGCAACAAATACAAATGGACTCCCCATCCAATTAAACCCATCAAAAAATGATGTAGTTCCGAAACCTAGGATTTTCTAATTATAATAAGAAGAGGAAATCAGTGAGCAATGTGCATAAAAAAAAGTACCAACTTGTTCAAAAAAAGTACCAACTTGTTCAAATTAACATGGTAATTGATAAAAATAGAGAAATTTATGGAATGAAAAGAACAAATACAAGAGACTTGTGCGATTAAAATAAACAATTTCTCAATATGTTGGTGGATCTATAAGAAACCTAGTATGAGATAAAGAAACCTAAAAGTAAATCAGTCACTAAACCTCTACTGTTTTGAACTTTGATCGTCACACAATATGACGTTATCTTATGTCAACAATCAAGCAGTCGGCGTATCGAAAAGAAACTGGACAACCGAACTTTTCTGGTGACATAAACGTTATGAAAAGAAACGGCGTCATTAGACATTTTTTCGGTGATTTATCGTCGTTGGATTTTGAAAGAGAACGGAGAGGATGATTCAGAAAGAATAAAAAGGAAACACGCTTTTCTAGCGTGTGCCTAAAAGATGTTATGACCGGTAACGGGAAAGATAAAATTTTATGTACTTGTATAAATTGAATGTACATGTTTTTCATTCTACATGAATGTATTATGTTAGTTCATGGTAGAGGTGTGAAACAACTCGTCTCGCATGGATAAACAAATGAGAATAGGCGAACTGTGGGAAATTAATAAGAACATGTTACATGTACATCATACATAAATACACACTTTGAGCACCTTATAAGAAGTAAGTTGTGGGCTCGAATTAATAACTTTTCCATTAACTTTTAGTTGATACGCAAAGATTATTATTTCACTCTCACGTGAAACATGAGGATATGGTATGAGAACATCAACATGGCCATCCGACGTGCGGTGGTGTGACTCATGCGTGCCTTGGGGTATTGATTTTCGGTGTATAGATATGATGAGTACATAGGCGTATAATGCCTTCGCTAGCTTGTAACAACTCGTTCTACCTTGATAGACGAATAATAATAAGTTGAAGAGTGGGATTTTATAAGAACACAACGTATATAAACTGGTAAAATTTGAACCCCTTACATATTAGTCTTAAGCTATAGGTAACCGGTAACTTCGTCTAATATTAAGAGGTTATCTAATGAGCCTTCAATTTGGGTTTAGTGTGCAACAAAGGTGGCAAAACAAGTCGTGTAGGGTTGACCAGTCAAACACTAATTGCAGGAAAAACCAACATATTAATATGATTATGAAACTACCTAAATTTAAGTTGTCTTTAATCCATTTTTTCTTTTACTAGAAATGCCATGTCGATATGAGATTTTTTTTTTTTTCTTTTTCTTTTTAAAGTCAAATATTTTATTAACCATATAATTGAATATTTTTATTTTCTATATCAGTTGAACCCACAATCCTTGGGTCATGTGTCAACTAATATATTTTCAGACTATAAATTAAAATAGTCGATATGAGATGTTTTACACGGTTCATGAGACTCTAAACTTGTTTAAACAATTTTCTAACTATTTATCTCTTTCACACGGTTTCAATAAAATACCATAGAAATTATCTTCGATAAATATATATAAATGGATAAGTTATCGTCCATCTCTATTTCACATCCATTGATATATAGTTATAAATAGAAAAAAACAAAGCTAATAACTCAAAAACAACCAAACTTCATGTGCCCATACCAAGCATAAGTCACATTCATCTCATGATTCTTGGCTACCTCTTCAATTTAATTTTAGACCTATAAACAGAATAAAAAATAAAAAATAGTTTCAATATAATATTCGTATTCTATTTATTTTTTTATATTATTGGTTTTGTAATAAATTGAATTAATGGTTTACTTGCTGAAATCCAACTTTTATAAGAGTAAATTACATATTTTGTCATTCAATTTGGTGCAAGTTATGAATTCCGTTCTATAAGTTTAAAAATTGAATCGTGAGTCTTTATAATTGGTTATTTGTACAAATTTGGTTCTTGACCTCAATGACTAAAACAGAAAGAAGAGAATGACATTTTGATTTTAGTCTTTTCATTAGAGTTAAATATGAAATCGTTATATATAAATTCAAAATTAAAAGAGACTATAATTTATTTTTTCTCTTTGTTTTTCTTTAGTACATTGTTTCTTAGGGGTGTTTGTTTAGAATTATATAAGTAGTTTATGAGTTATTGACATTTCAGTTTATGTTTCATAAGTTTGGATTTTTAGATTTATGTAACCGTTTATTGGCTTATTACTGTTTAAATGACGTAATAAATAGTAATAAACTTTTAATTATTTACATAAACCGAAAAATCCGAGTTTATAAAACATAAACTGAAATAACAATAAATTATAATCCATTTATATATCCCAAACAAACACCCCTACATGTTAGTTACAAGATAGGAAATAGAAGATAAACAAGTAAAAAAGTACAAGGCAGACTTGGACCACTCATTCTTGTGAATTGTGTCAGAAAACGAGTAGTTTTTCTTTTTGTTTTTTTGCCCATAACCGTATTTATTTGTAAAAGGATATTCTTATTAAAAATTGGCCAAACATGGAAATACACCAAGTCTTGAATGTGAAAAATAAATCAATAAAAATAGATACATGGTCTAGGGCTGTTAAAAAGGACTCCATCCTATTTTAAACAACATAAATTGGTAGATAATCGAATATGATTTATGTTATAAAGTTGTACGTCTTTGATTTATCGATGATCGTAACTTGTAATCCCATGCCGTTACACCAAACTTACCTCAGCATATACTGTAATGACCGCGAATAAAAACCATATAATTACCATCTTCCTATATAGATGTTAACCACAATGGTGGTGTCCTAGTGGTAAATAGTTTGGTCTCTAAATGTGAAATTCCTGAAAGTCTCAAGTTAGAATCATGAGAGCAAAAAATAAACCCCTTATGTCTATGGAGGTTCACTTGCGACAGGTGGTCGTCCTAGAATTAGTCGGCTCGCAAAAGAAATAGGATAGCTAGGTTACCCAAAAAAAACATAACTATGGGGTGCATTTCATGCAATTTTGATGGTATTTTTAAATTATCCATCTAGAATTTATGAGCATTCAAGTTGCCGATAAGAAACATGTTATATTGGTGTTTTTTCTTAAATATACAATTTAAAATTTACAAGTTGGGAAATCATTAGGGTAAAGGCAAAACAAACTTAACTTCTAAGATTTTAAAAGATAAAAGAATGAGAGGACACTTTGAAGTTATTTTTTCTTAATTATTAGTTTGACTAATATACAAATATACTTAAAAAAAAAAACTATATTTGAATGAATGTTTTATTAACATGATTATGTTAAGCTTGATTTCAACAAATATTATGATTGGATGTAAGAATATATGAATCATAAATTTAAACATATGAGTCATAAGTTTGTGTTCTTGAGTTTTATGAATTTGATTTTTTTTTTTAAATTTAATAAAAATGTTGAAAATATATTTTACCCATTTTACCTTGTGACGAAACAAAACGAGGCTCAAGTGCTTGACGAGATATGGAGTCTCTTGTTTCTTTCGTACTCCCTTCATTTTGAAAAAAGTGTATGAAAACAAAAAACGGTCGAAATAATATAAATACAATTAATTAACTATTTTTTTCATTAGATTACCTATTATGTCCACATCGATTGAAGTTGCTACATTTTAGTTATTCATATTTAAAAACAGGACAATAAATTTGGGGCAAATATAAATAGAAGGGTTTTTTGAGACGAATCATAAATGAAATTATATTTTTTAATACTTTTTTCCTATCTCACATGAGCCCACGATATAATCCTCTAAACGTGAACCCACGTTATAATACATACAACAACTTTCAAATATTTTCCCCCAAAATCTTTTAAAAAAGAAGAAATTTATTTATTAATAAATCAAATCCCTTTAAAAACCATTGTCTTTAAAGATTTTTCACTTTCCCTAACAACAAGAGACAACACACAACACTCTTACTTCGTGGATCACTAGGTGAGTGTGTTCATAAACACCGAATCAATGTCGTTGGCCGCGGTTAAGGTTGTTTCTAGTTCCAAGAATATGGGATTCGAAGAAAATAATAGTGAAAAGAAAAAAAGTATAAAGAAAAGTGGAAGTGAATCATCTATTTATGAAACCGAAGATGAAGGTGAAGAAGAAGATGTAGACGATAATAAAATTGAGTTGGGTCCTCAATTCACTATCAAGGAACAACTTGAAAAAGATAAGGTATATATTAATCGTTGTATTTTATTTTAAACGGCGAAAAAATCTTACCTCGAGAGTGAACTTTCTTTTACCATCCCAAAATGTTTATCTAGACGAAGGTGGATATTTTACGACAACTTTTTTTATTGTTTGTAGGATGATGAGAGCCTAAGAAAGTGGAAAGAACAACTACTTGGAAATGTTGATATTAATGATGTTGGAGGTACTACTTATGTTAGGCACTGATTATCTGATTATTGCATTTTCAAATCTTAGATAAGCGGTTTGAGAGTAGTTTATTCAAAGTGATTATCGGATTTTTGATTATGTCCTTCGATTATCATAATTTATATACAAGTGGTTGATTTATTATCGCGATATGATATGTAAATATTATCTCTTGAACCGCTATGTTTTATATGGTTAATTCATATAGCATGATTGATTTCAAAACGCAGTCTTAAACACTTACTCTTTGATTTGTTCATTTGAATGAAACGATTGCTTTTTTTTTAACAGAATCACGAGAACCTGAAGTGAAGATCCTTAGTCTATCGATCCTATCTCCAGGACGACCAGACATTGTTCTTAAAATACCCGAAGAAGGAAAACCAAAAGGTTTATGGTTTACATTGAAAGAAGGTTGTCCTTACAGCCTAAGGTTCTCACTTTATGTCAGCCATAACATTGTTTCGGGTTTAAAGTACACAAACAAAGTATGGAAAACGGGTGTTAAAGGTAAGCCGTGTAACTCATTTTCGTTATGATATATCAAAAAATTCGATAGAAAATATTGAATATGACAATGGTCTCAATCTCATAGTGTTCTTTTTTCTTATTTTTAGTTGATAGTGTCAAACAAATGCTTGGTACTTTTAGTCCCCAACAAGAACCATACACTTACGATATGCCTGAGGAAACTACCCCTTCGGGTTACTTTGCAAGAGGATCTTACTCTGCTAAAACAAAGGTAAGTATTTAAATTCAAAAAACTCAAATGCTACTTTACGATATGCCTGAGGAAAGCTTGTATTGATCATGTCTCGGTTAAAGGCAGTATTTGGTTATTAAGTAAGCTCGTCCTCGTTAATAGTTGTGGCCCAGCCATACATGTATTATCGACATATGTCCATCTTTATTGAATGCACGAAAGGTCATGTGGAGCTTTTTTTTTGCTTTTTAAGGGAAACCATCATTTTGTTACCCCATGAGTTTGAGGGGATAATGATACTGTTCTAACATAATTATGACTTTGATGTTACCGGCCAACTTGTTAATTGTTGATTCAACACGTAGTTTATGTACTGAATTGCACTTTTCGATTTTGATATGATTGTTTTCTTTTCTTTTGTTGTTTTCAGTTTGTTGATGATGACAACAAGTGCTACTTGGAGATCAACTATACGTTTGATATCCGTAAAGATTGGGCAAGCGTTGAATCGATAAAATCATAAAATGACAGAAAGTTTTGTTTGAAACTGCTTGTTATTGTTTCGAATCCTAAAAAATTTAGCTTGTTAATTGCCTTCTATTTTTTACTCTTGTGTAATTTGTTGTATTGATGTAGTTGGTGTGGTTTATTGGTCCAAAATCTAAATGCTAATGTGTTGTATCATTGGGCCTATGTAGTTTGGGCTTAACCTAATTGGGCTATTGGGCTGAATTGTTCGAACAATCTAGTTGGGCTTCATTCATTTAAGCTACTACTTTACCGAAGAAAATACTTTCAAAATTATCTAAACTCACAATAAAAAGTTATTGTCAAAAGCAACATACTTTGAGGTAACCAAGAGGCGCACATGGGGGTGTAAACAAGACGAGGCTAATCGTAACCTATTTGAGCTCGACTCGTAAAACTGACTCAACCCAAGTCAAGTCGAGCTCGAGCAAGTCGAGTCGAATTTGAGTACGAAAATACTCATCTTGTAAAGATTGCGAGCTTTTGTGCTAGTTTACATTTTTATCCTTTGTGTATGGATATTTATATAATTTCCATATTATCTAACCGCGTCGAGTCATCGAGTTGAGCAGAGCTTGAGCTTGAAAATAAAAGTACGATCGAACTGGAGACGAGCATGCACTTTGTACCATATCGACTCGACTCGATTACACCCTTATATACACATAGAAAATGCCTAAGTAACCCTCGAGTCAGCCCTAATGAAAGTTTGGTCCTAACCATGTTCTTCAATTACGTACTATCCCAAAAACTAGATTACCACACAAAGTCAACCCATTTTACCCAGAATCTCAACTGGCCCATGATTCAATTTTCCTAAAAAACACCCATCACCTTTCACATTTAGTGCCCCACATGTTCAAGGTTTTGGTTTATTAAATCATAAGATATTTCGTAACGACATGTTTTAGAGTTGTGGTTAGAAATCATATTGTTTACTTGTAAATTTTCAATAGATATTATAATCTATAAACCATAATTCTAGCGATTGTTATTATCAACACTTACAAATGATTTAAGTTATACTAGTATAATGTCTGCACGATGCAGCGGCGGCTAAAAATTTAGAAAGAAAAATTAATTTGAAAAATTATATTACCATAACGGTATCTATGTTGAGCTAGTGGTTAAACAATGTCTAATAAAATCTATTGTCCCATGAGGTTGTTATATTACACTCATTAGGCCCGTTCATGTCATTCAATCAATTAAGTTCTTTTGGATCATAAGATACATATATTTTCGCTTTAGGGTTCTCACAGATTTATCTTATTATACTAAACGTTAACAGCTTTTTATTGTTTAAATTATATCGTGATATATACATTGAATATCATACTTTCTCGTTTTCAGTGTACTTATATATACTATGTTGCGGATTTGTTGAATGTTTTAATTCGTTTCATTAGTATACTATTTTTTTTGATAACCTAGCATCATTTAAGTTACATGCCCATTATTAGAAACTTGAAATAAGGGATGGCAATGGAAGAGGGAAAAACACATGAATCAAGGGTATTCGCCGGTCATGGGTAGGTAAACCCGCATGTGAGGTTATGGGTAAAATATGTATATTGTCAACGAGTCATGGGCGGGTTACAGGTAAGGACTACCCGTCTAGTGTAAACCAACTCACGAATCCTCGAAACCTGTTACACGTAACCGTATAATATATAAACTATATTATATATTTATATAAATTATATTTAATAGTTTAACAGAAGACACGAAAAATCACGACATTTAAAGAAATTAATATTCAAGTCTTCTCAAGTAATAGCGTCTATATTAAAGATTTTGTTTACGGAAAAATGACAATATAAAACCATTTGTTATGATGTTTCTAGATTTCACATTTTAAGAACAAACATTTTGTTCTAAGATTTATTATTAGTTGTTTTTAGTATACTTTTATTCTAATGATTAAAAACCTATATTAATTATTTATTTGTTGTCTTATGAAAAATTCGTGAGTGTAGGTTAAAAGAAGAACCGCATATATTGGTGATGCGTAGAGGATACCCGTGTTCACGATCTACGAATGTCATCACTACTTTAAATTGGGAAATTTATATTTTTCTTACATAAATAGTTTATCTTCACATTTATAAACTAACAATGGAGTTTAATTATCTAATAATAAATATCATATCCTCAAATTTATTAACGAACAATTAATATTTTTTTAGTTTAAATTTTGTATGTATTGAGCAATGTGTATAATAGTAATTTGACATTAATTAAAATTTCAACATTTAAATAAAAATATGAAATAATTTATAATATAGTAAACATTAAATATAGATAATGAACTAAAAATAGATGCATTACCCATATTTTTTTGAATTATAAGATTACCTATATCTGATGCCCTTTTACATTCACACTTATAAATTTGTATCATTATAAATGTTTGGGTTTGTAATTTTAATTACTCGAGTTTCAGTTACTCAGTTGATTAAGCCATCGATAGATAGGTAATTAATAACTGAACATTTGCCATAGAAAAATTAATTATAGACCGTAAATAATATGCGAGATATAATCATAATATTTTTTTCGAAATACTCAAAACTAAGTTACATATATTTTAATAAATAAATATTTATGTAACATTATTGATTAACTTTATATTAATATGTTGGTGTGGTTGGTTTTGTTTTTTTAAAAGTATAAAAATAATAAAGATTGATTGTAAAGATAAATAAGTAATTTAACTTTACTTAAATTTTTAACTTTAAGTAAAATGTTAAGACTTTTTATAATAGTATGGATGTAACTTAATATAGTTAAATCTTTATAAAATAGATTAAGTTTGAAAGAGATGAATTAATTATTAAAATTAAATAAATTATAGTGAGCGAATAAAGGGAGAACAAAATATGAAAGTCAATGATTCAGTAATAAAAAGCTGTGTACAAGCCAAACCAAATCTTGTTTTCCACTTTTCAAATTAGGACAAATAAACTAATATCTTTGTATTCAATTTTCTTTTTCCATTGAAATTATTTTTTATTTGAAAAAAATAGTAACGCAAATTTTGTCTAATTTGGTTTTATTATAACAAAAAAATTGCAATAATGGAAAAATAGCCAAAACTTTTAAATAAACAAAAGAGTAAATTGCAATTTTGTTTATGTTTAGTCTACTCGTCGATTTCGTCTTTAAATCTTTATTTTGACCATTTTTGTCCATAACTTGTTATTTTTGGGATTTTTTTTCTTTACGTAAATTTATAATTAGTTTTTACCGTTAAATTTTAACTGAACTAATTGAAATGACCAAAAATGTAATTTTTAATTGATTAATTGATTATTTAACTTAAAAAAAAATCATGTGCTTGTTCACATACAAAAATTATATTTAAAATCATATTTATTTTTTTACATATATTTTTGATAATCATCCGTGACAGTACATTATTTAACAGGCGGTATAAAATTTAAAAAATCACATTTATATTTACGTTTGGCGGTACAAAATTAAGTTTTTAAATCACATATGATTTACAACGGAGGAGGTGGTGGCAGCGACGGTGACAGATGGTTATCGGAAAAGAATATGTGAAAATTTAAATGTCATTTTAAATATAATTTTTGAATGCGAAAAATTATATATGATTTTTACAGAATGATAATAAATAACTAAAAGAAAATAAAAATTACCTTTTTGGTCCTTTCGGTTATTACTTAACATTTAACGGTAAAAAATAACTGTAACTTGACGTGGGGACAAAAAAAAAAACGGAAAATAACAAGTTGTGGACAAAAATTGAGAAAAAAAAAAGTTGAAGAACAAAATCAAGGAATTGGCTAGTCACGAGGAACTAAAATTACAATTTAATCTATACAAAACTATCATTGTATCACAACATAGAAATGTTATAGTTATAAATAACTTATATAGAAAATTCTTATAAATGATGTGACATCTTTTAAACCATCAAATTAGAACACCCTCTCATATTTCTTTCTCTTCATTCCAACAATGTAATCTCGTTTTTTTTAGATAATCAATTATACACTAAACCTATCAAGTCTGTTATGATATTAAAAACTTGAAGAGTTTTAATAATTACATTATTACTGTTATGGCTAAACTAATTAGAAACACAATTTTATCATAGATTAGTTAGGGGTGTTAATATTTGACATAACCTGAAACCGAAACAAAAATAAACATGTAAAGTTTTATAATCTTGACTTGCTAATCTAATAACCCGATAACTTTTAGGTTAGCTTCGGATAAATAATTTAGAAAACTTGGTCGATAAAAAAAAAAAAAAAATTCTCTAAGTATATATTATATATTATTATATATATAATGATTAGTCAAACTTTACAGAATAACCTCCTTGATTTTTCTTTGTTTTGTTTTTCTATGGTTTTGTTTTTTTAATTTTATCACCATTGTTATAGGTTTTTTTTAGATGTGATAATATTAATTTCTTGACATATTCACTTTTTTAAACAGGTTAAGTAGAAATACTGAAAACCGACATGTTAAAGCATGATTGACCAATTAATTAATCAGGTGACAAGGTCGGGTTCGGGTTGATAGGTTTCGGGTTAGGGATAAAATTTCCGACCTGATTTCATAATGAGTTATGTTCGGGTTGCATATTTTCAACCCGCCAACCTAAACCCACTAACATGAACTTAACATGATTGTCACCCGAAGATCAATCAATGTTTATCACCTGTACAAAGTTACTATTATGGTAATTAGTGTCGGGTCCGTTTGACGGGTCGGTAACCACTCAATTCAAATATGACAATCTCAACACAATGGTGGCAATTAGTGTCGGGTCGATGACATGCCTAAATTTCGAGCGGCAGTGTCAAACAAGTTTGTAGTACTAATATCCACGATTCCATGTTTGGATTAGAAAAAAACTTTATAAAAACTTAAACATGTAAGTAGATAGACTAGTCGACACTAAAATTCCAACATGACAAGAATAATTTTTCACGTTACACATTCAAGACGTAAACTTATTTATATTCGTATCGGTTTCATGTAAATTGTATTCCGACCCAATAAGACTATGCGGTGTGAGGCGTGAATTGCCCCAATAACGCCGCCACCTAGGCATAATAACGCCCCATCACGCCTCCCCCCACTCCGGTGGGGGCGTTATCGACAAGAAAAACACCACGGCGTGAGCAGAATAACGCCGTGGTGGGAGGAAAAGGAGAAGGCAACGGTCGATTTGTAGCAACGGTCAAGAGGAAAAAAAAAACTAACGGCTAAATTTAAACCTAAACCTAAAAATTCTCTATAAAAACCAACTCATTTTTATAAAAATAACCACAAACAATCTCTCTTTCTCTCTCAATTTTTATAACATTCTCTCCATTTTTATACATTCTCTCAATTCTCTCAAATGGATCCCAACAACAACAACAATCAAAACAACCCCAACCAATGGAACCAATGGTTCAACCCTAACCTCAACCAATATCAAAACCCAAACCAATATCAAAACCCAAACCAATATCCACAATTTCAAAACCCCAACCAATATCAACACCCAAACCAATTTCAAAACTTTAACCAACTACCAAACCCTAACCAATATCCCCAATTTTACCAACAAACTCCACCACCACAACGACCATCCCAAGACCCGCTATACCAAGGCGGGTCGTTCCAACAGTTGCTTAACCTCCGCGATTTTCCGCAAGTGCCTCCATTTGACGTTGACCGTAACCAAGGCGATTCTGAAGACGATGACGTTGTTCCGGAAACTCAACCGGAAAGTATGCCGGCCCGTGGGAAGAGGAAACATAAGAAGAAAGAAACCGAATCCCAAAGAGGCAAAACCGAAAAGAAGAGGTGGACCGAACGGGAGGAGGTCGCACTTGCTTCAGCATGGTCGTCGACATCCGAGGACCCCATTTTGGGAAATGATCAACATTCACCACTTTACTGGGATAGTGTTCGTGAAAAATTCTTCGCCAAGATGCTTAAAGATGATCCCTCTTACTTTCGTACCAACGACATGATTTCGAGCAAGTGGGCCGACTTACGAAGAAAGGTCAAAAAATTCAACGGGATTTTTCGACAAGCCCAACAAACTAGAACAAGCGGTCAAAGTGATAAACAAGTGCTCGAACATGCTCTGGAGGTATACCGCACCAGAATGCAAGTGGGTTTCCAACATTACGCGTCTTGGGAAGTATTGAGAAGAAGCCCGATTTGTCAAAATGTCCAAACATTTGGAGGGTCCTCAAAAGCGCGGAGAACATCGGAGTCTAGTAACCCCTCCACTCCCGCCACTCCGGTATCGCCTTTTGCTGGAATCGATCTCAACGATGATGATGATGATCTTCACTTGGAGGAAGAGCTTCTAAGACCGATTGGAAGAGATCAAGCAAAGGCAAAAGCGCGCAAAGGAAAGGGCAAAGCCGCTGCTTCTTCTTCGGGGGCCGAAGAATCACTCCAGTATATTGGGAAAAAGTTCGGGGAATTTACTGAAACTGCTCAAGAAAAAATGCGAGCAAAAGCGTTAAAGACAATCATGCAGGACATCAGTCATCTCGGGGAGCCTTACAAAACAATAGCGGAAGAAGAAAAGAAAAGGCTTATCGAGAAATTTTTTCCTCAATATATGTACTATTTTTTTTATTGTAGTATGTTTTTTTTTTTAATAAATTGTAGTATGTTTTTTTTTAAATAAATTGTAGTGTGTTTTTTTTTTTTTTTTTAATAAAAATACAACTTTTTAAATAAAATTATATAATAAAAATACAAAATAAACTCTATCACTCCACATCATCATCACTTACACACAACCACTCCACCCATTTTTATCACTCCACATCATCACACTCTCTTTCCTACAAATCACCTCTATCACTCCACATCATCACTCCAAATCACTTACCACGCCGCATAGTCTAAAGGTACACAACTTAAAGTCTTCTTAAAACATTATGTTTGTGTCTTGTTTAGACACAAAAGCATAAAGTATCAAGTTAAACAACAGGTGACGTACGTAATACGTAATAAAAACATAACAGGAGTCAAAGCCTAGAGATGGAACGTAGAAGTAGTAAAAACCTCGGGCGGAATGTAAGCCGTATAAATTTGAAAACTGTTGGTTAAAAACCAAACATAATAACTAACTCCACGCGCTCACCATGGCCCCAGCCGGCCTATTAGCCGATCAAGCCACCTGGCTAACACAATTAAGTCAAACTACACTATACACATCTATATATGCCTAGGACTATGACTATAATGACATAACCTCTTTCTTACGTAACCTAACAGTTTCAAAAACGTTTTTGAGATAATACAAACGTACGTTGTGTCAATATTGCATACAGTATACTAAACGGTGTTAAAGATAACGGGATATGATTTGACTAATAACCTAAAGAGCGTGTAATCTAGGATCGGTCTAGAGCATTTGAAGGGTGTGTAATCGTAGAGAACCTTAAGATCGGAAGGGGCCCATTTGTTTTTGATATATATATAACAACTTAACAAAAAACAAAAATATTAAAAATTAGGTGCCGATTTTATAAAAAAAATGTTCCATACGCAGAGAAATTAATTTTTTAATAAGGGACCCATTTTTAAAATTCGCAAATATTCTCGGAAAAAACCCTAAATTATGCTCAAGTAAAAAACCGTTATTTTAATCATAGCTGTTAACTATAAAACTTTTGGTTAACCAAAAGTTTTGTTGTAAACAACTATGATTAAAATTGTTGTCTATAACATTTCTAGAATATGATTAACTAAACACATTAAAAGAAATTATGTTGCTTTTCATTGCACATAATGCAACTTGTGAAGGACTATACTACCCTTTTAAAATATATCAATCTAGACATCTAACAACACTTAGACAACAATTAAATAGGGTTACCAAAATTTAAGTTTGAAAGACAGAAATATTTAACACCGAAAATGATTAGCACAAGAAAGAATAGGCTACATTATATTATATTTTATAATATCAACATACTACCAACCATTTATTTCAATTTTAATTTTGAAAGTAATGTTGGGTAACATGTGGTATGTTTGGCATATTATTTGTTCCTTAATGATTTTAATTAAAATCCTCAACTACACCAAATCTTCCCTCAACATAAAAATAACATTCAAAGTAATATTGTGGTTTGACAAAATTTATGCATCAATATTTGTCACTTTAAAATTTTCTTCTAAGAGTGTTAAACTTTCTTTAAACCGATAATATTAACTACGACGAAGATCGAACCTCTAACCTATAAGTCACCGAATCATACTGATACCACTAAGTTACAAACACATTGATAAAACAGTTCGATTATAAAGTAAAAACAATATCGACAATTATATTTAATCCATAAACAATTGTACAATACTACTAAAGTACAATACTTAGGTGATTCTAAATTACTTGAATGCAAATAAGGGTTTTGAAATTTATGTTACGGGTTCAAGTCTCGTAAATAAAAATGCGAATTATATCGTCAGTTGATTCTAGATTACTTGAATGCATAAATAAATTAATTAATCAGCATGGAAACCAGCAAATATATTTATTACATTAATTTCAAAATATTAAAGTACCAATAAAAAAAAGAGACAATAAGAATGAAAAATAAAATAAAAGATGGAAGATAAAGCAATGCCTGGCTTTCCCATGTACGCCGGTAGACGCCGGCGAACTCTTCTTCGCCGGAGAAAACAAATTTGCAGAGGTCATGAAACGGTGTCTTGTAACATTGATGAGTGTGATTTGTTGTTAGTATGGAAATAGATGTAACTCATCTTGTGATGATGATGTTTCTTCTTTCTCTTCATGGGTTTGAAGTTGAATTACAAATGAATGTGTCTATAGATATACATATAGGAATATATATATATAATATGAGTCTTGTGTGTGTGTTATAGAGAGAGAGAGAGAGAGAGAGAGAGAGAGAGAGAGAGTGTTATGAAGAAGATGAGGAGTGTTTCTAATCAATACGGGTATTTAAAAGAGTACTTTATTTTCAGAGTTCTTAAATACTTTCTTCATTGTAATAAAATTGATTATAACTTTATTAAAAATCGCAAACATGCTATATTAAGAAAAGGTAACCAAAATTTAAAGTTGATTTAAATATTAAATAACAATAGATAGTGTATAAAGGGTGTTATTTTGGTTTATGTAATCAGGTGCGGAGCAAATAATATTTTTTGGTGGGCTTAGGATTAAAATTTAGTTATATTTGAATGTAAAATGAATGTAACTCCCCCCTTGTATGTAATGCGTTAAAATTCTAAAATATTTTTAATTCACAGGTTTCGGTTAAACCCGCTCGGTTTAATGTAGCTCCGCTCATGTATGTAATGAACTTATAAATTTATATAAATTTGGATAATTTCATAAGCCTATTTTTTTCGACTTATAAAATTATCAAGTTGATTTTATGAGATTAAATAAGCTATAAACTTAGGTTGATAAGCTTGTATAGGTAAACAAAAATAGATTATCAACTTATCAAAATTTATATAAATTTAGAAGCCTTATATAAGCCGAAACAAATACCTTCTAAGATAATGATTTTTTGTTTGTCTAAATTATTCATTTAATTTTATTGGATAATTGTATTATTTTTTCTTCTCACTAGGTGATTGAGGTTTTAATTCTTGTTCACGTCAGAAAAATGATTCGTTTATTATAACTGGTTTACTAATCGCATAGGACCTTACATTTGAAGAGATAATATCGCAAGCAATTCAATACATCTTTAGTGATTACCAATTAAGCAACAAGTCGTTTTGAGGTTTTAAACTATCCTACAAAAACTAAGAAACTTAATTTTTTTTAAACACAATAAAAGGTAATGACATGACATATGTATAATATTTAATTACAAAGTATCAATAAACTTAATAACAATTATGTCACTTATAAAATTTATAATTACTTAAGTGTGAACAAATATTAAAAATTTTAAGATTTTTAAAATTTGTAGTTTAATTTGTGACATTCATTTTTTCACTTTTCACTATTATATAAGAAAATTTAATATAAAGAAACTGGTTTTCATATTTTAAAATAAACAAGGTTTGCATATTTACATGTTTTTTTTTTATATTATATATTTTTTGATTTAAACTTTTTAAGTAATATTTCAATATAAGTACAATTTTAGTTGAAAATGTAAGTATTATCTAAGTTTATCATATTTGTAACTTTCATTATATTTATCTATTTTAGAATATTTTGTACTATTAATGTATTATCTTGTTGTCTTTAATATATAATAAAAGAGACCCCTAAAATGTCATATGGTGAAATAAGGTCACTTAGACGTGTTAATATATTTGATTTCAGACGTTAGATTAGATTGATGATTTCGTCAAAGACTTTTTCATTGTATATCATTTTACAATACATAATTACATTGTCTCTTTCATTCCATTTCCACTGAAATAAAAAAACATAATTCTAATTTACTAATAAAAAACCGTTCAATTTAGACTATGATCTATTTTATTGTTACTCTAAAATCTGCTAATGCAAATATCAAAACATGTGTATAAACATAAAATTGTATATGTTATTATAACTATAAACAACATGTATATAAACGTAAAAGTATATAACTTATTATACATGTAACATTGTATTCTCATAATAACTTAAAATCTACATAAACATACGATTCAATTTTTATCTTTTTCTTACGTTATCACGGAATAATATTCTAGTTTAAAATAAATAGTAATGTGATACGTAAAAGTCACATAGAGAGTTTACCAAAAATGTTGAATGCTGGTGTTGAGTAATATAATGTTGGTAGATGATATAGTTAGAAATTCATTGAATGATCCAAAAGTTTAGTATAAATAAGGTTTGTTTAAAGAGTGAAAATTGTTATGCATGTTTACTAGTGTATGTTTAGTGGGTAGTGATTTGTTCACAACACTTTTTAGCCATATACAACAATTCATGGTAGTTTGACTATATTACTCATCCATTATTTTTTATCAATTTGAACAATTTGACCCTCTGATCAATTTATTGTTTTTCACAAAAAAGAAACTCTATAATTTTTCCCCTTAGTATAATTTTATTGTTTTTTACAAAAAAAAAAAACTCCATAATTTTATTGTTTTTCACAAAAAAGAAACTCCATATTTTATTTTTTTATCAATTTGTACAATATGCAAAGTTTGCTTTCAACGTAGATCAAATTAATTTTATCGTCCCAACTTAACCTCCCACCACATCGACCTTAGTAATGGACAAACATGTAATTAAATTACTTGATTATTCAAACTCTAGATAAAATACCGTAATTTTGTAAGATTTGATTTGCTACAATTGTTAATCGAAGTTTTTAATTTCGTGTCTTATCTATGTCATGTTTTGGTTTTAATTTTCAATTTTTATTAGTGTTTTGTTTGTCCTCTTTAGATGTATATAATATGTTGTGGAGTGTGGGATGTAGATTTTGATTTGGTTTTACTATTTAGTTATATCATATACTCTCTAATCCATGTTAAAGTAAGTGACACAGGAACAAGTGTTATTATTTTGTATCAAATGTTAATAGTTTGTATTTCAGATGTGTATGAATTCTTTAGATTTTTCTTCTTCAAAAGTTAATAAAGTCTCATGTTGGTACCATTTGTAATCAATTGTATTATGGGTTTAAATTTTATTGTGGAATTATTAAATTATGTGTACTTTAGAAAAAGAAGAAAATAAAAATCCTAGGGACAAAAGACCAAAACATATAAAATTGTTTAGAAATTATAAAGGTACTTAACAAGTTGGAAAAATATGAAGCATAAATGTTAAAATTAATTAAGTTGTTGGAATTATATAAGGGTTAAATGTTAAATTATTAAAAAGACAAAATAGTCTAATTACATTTAATTGTTAGTGAATTGCAAAAATTTGTTGTGAACAAATCACTTCCCATGTTTACTAACCCGTCATGTGATAAAGATCAAGGATGGAATTGCACGTGTTATTATCGATCTAAACAAATTTGTTTTCAATTTAAATAAGAGTATATTTTTGATAACCGAAGAAAAAAAGATTAGAAAAATGTTATGATCAATTACTCTATCCGTTATCGTCACTCTTTTTATATTGCGATGATTCAAAATATTTTATTGATTGAACAATGTAATTGATATAATTTTATTAAACTTTTTTTTTTCTTATCTTGTAATAATAATTTAAAACAACTGATGAATGATCAATATGATTAATTAATGGTCGCGTACATATAAACGTATAACAAAGAATATTAAACGAATTCCCGGTAGGTAATTCTTCCTTAACTTTTTCAAAACATAAAATTATAAAATGAGATACAAACCTAATACTTATGATGATATTTTCTTAAAGAGGAAGACATCTTATTTTAGTTACTAATTAATTAGTAAATTAAAACCCGAAAATAAAGATCTTAAAAATCTTCGATAATTAAGAATGAATATTCATCCGATCCCAACACGAAAATAAAGTTCATCATTAATCTTCCATGCATCATCCTCTAACTTTTGGAAAAGACTCGTCCTTGAGTCGAGTTCAACTTTGCTACCACCAACGATATGGACAACATTCAATAACGGCTAAATACAAATAAAACTTTGTTTATCCATATATTTTTCTTCGATGTTTAATGGCGTACTACCCTTTATAAATTTCTTATAATCCACCTCTTTGAAAACAAGTTGAATAACTTGAACCTTCATAATCATCGATCTCGATCTTGACACTTAAAGGTTTTATCATTTTTATATATGTCATAATAGGGCTTGATATGTCCTTAAACAAACTTATATATATATATATATATATATATATATATATATATATATATATATATATATATAATATATAATAAAAGAGAGGCCTTAAATGCCACATGGCGAATTAAGGTCACTTGGATTAGTTAACTTCTTTGATGGCAGCCGTTAGATCAGATTGATGATGTTATCAAAGATTATTTTCATTTTACACCGTCTTACAATACATAATTACATTCTCTTTTTAATTCTATCTTTACTAAAATAAAAAACATAATTATAATTTACTTATAGAATCTTTCAATTTGGCCTATGATTTAACTTATTATTATTCTAAAATCTCCTAATACAAAATATCAAAACATGTGTAAACGTAAAAGTGTATATGTTATTATAACCATAAACGACATGTGTATAAACGTAAAACTATATATATTATTATACATATAGCATTATATTTTCATAATAAATTAAAATCTATATAAACATAAAATTTACGATTCAATTTTATTTTTTTCCGCGTTATCGCGGGACAATAATCTAGTATATATATATATATATATATATATATATATATATATATATATATATATATATATATATATATATATATATATATATATATATATATATGGTGAGGTTCAAATGGGATCCTCAATTCTCTAGAGATCCAGGATCCACTTCCTAGCTATACATTTTTCCCTTCATATTTTTTTTAATTTATTTAATTTTTTGTTTTTTAATTCGGTTTTTTTTTTCTATGTTTTACTTAACTTTTTTTTTTTCAAAATCACATGTGATTTTTTTGTAAAAAATTGAAATCACATGTGATTTCTAAAAACCAAAATTTATAAATTTTAAAATCACTTGAAAAATTTGTTTCTCGAAAATCACATGTGATTTTATAAGCGAAATAGTTTGTAGGTTAAAAATCACATGTGATTTTGGTAAAAAATAATCAATAAATTTTTAAAATCAAACGTGATTTTATCCATAAAAGATTTCGCTTATAAAATCAAATGTGATTTTGGTAAAAAATAATCCATAAATTTTTAAAATCAAACGTGATTTTACCCATAAAAGATTTGTAGATTGAAAATCACATTTGATTTTTAAAAAGTAAGGTTGAAAATCAAATGTGATTTTCGGAAGAAAAAAATAAAAATAAAAAGTAAATAAAAAGGTAAAAGAAAAAAGTAAATTTTTTTTCTAGAAAAAAGTAAAAAAAAACAAGAACAAAGATATAAGAAAAAATGGGTGGTTATGAAGGGATCCATTTTGAACCTAAATCTATATATATATAGAGAAATATATATATATATATATATATATATATATATATATTCATTTTTTTTTAAATTATTGCAAATGTAATCGTAAAATATTTTATGATAGTTTAGTTGATAGGATCATAAATTAATATTAATATACCAATCTTCAAAACACAAACAACATGTTCACAATATTTTATATAACAATTGTGGGTACTTATTCGTCGGGATTCCACAAACTATACATATATAGTCAATATTAATGGCTTTAAATGATCGAGACAAGAAGCAAAATCATTTGGTACCAAGTACTAACCAACATGGGGTTATTTCTTTGACCACCTTCTCCGAGTACATTATTTTTTCAAAAAAGGGTAAGTTATTTATTTACAATATCGTAAATTAACAAAAAAATGAATTTATATAATGAAGGTGGTTATATTAATTAAGGAGCTGATCAAGGACGGTACTTACTCTTGAGTAATGCTACACATACAAATGAATTACAAAAGATAACTTACAAAATGATATGACAAATGAATTCAACCAATCATATAATCCCACTAATTCTCTTTCATGTTTTTTTGTCCACTACTTTTTGAACACATCATTTTGTAAAAATATTTTTGTAAACCTCTTTGTAAGTCTACACTTTCTCTTACTGAAATCTCGATTTAGAAAACGAGTTTTCCCTATTAGTTGTCTTTTTTTAGATTCGAAGCTTTTGCACAAACCAAAAGGCTAGATTAGGATCTAGATAAGTCAAGGCATATTGTTTTAAACTCTCAAATGTGAAACAATGTATATTTCATCGGGTGTAACGTTCTTGACAAGTAATATGTCCAAACCGTCTACTTAAAATTTTATAAATGAAAAAGTCGTTCAACTCTTTTGTCGCCAAATACATGAAACATACGTGAACGACATACCACAAACTAAGACACGTGAACTAAAACTAACAACGTAAACGTCACATTGTTTTAAACATGATTTGAACACTAAATTTTGTTTCCTACTCCAAGTCTCGTAATACATACTCTTTCTATTAAATATAGCAATAATCATCAAGACGGCATACTTGTAAGACATCTTGATGTCTTCACTCTTCACAAAAGGTCTTGGATACGAACCTATGTCAGAAAAAGGTTCGAAAAAATAGTCACGAGATATCACGGATAAACCATATATAACACAAAAGGTCTATCATCTCCGTAAAACCTAAACATTAAAAACCTTATCTATTTACGGTTTACTCGTTTTATTAAATGTGCCACTTTTTGTTATGGTACACCAAACATGTCATGTTAATACTTCCCAATTGACATTTATTCCTACTATTCTTTTCCAGGTTATACAATTTGTACAATAATATTAAATTAAAATAAATGTCAGATTGAGCCGTAATTTTTGTTTTATTGATAATCCGACATGATTCTTGTTTGTAACAAAGGTGACGCAAAGAATCAATGTACTCGGCCGGTCAAGGTGGGCCGGTCATATGAATTGCAAAAAGACAAAAATAGCCCTGAGTTTCTTCTAATAAATCACCTAATACATAACAAGTTTGTCGGATATTAAGGGTTTATGGTGGAAGAATAAAGGGTCCGGTTCAGAG
The DNA here is from genome assembly GCA_910822075.1 of Senecio squalidus. Lineage (NCBI taxonomy): Eukaryota > Viridiplantae > Streptophyta > Magnoliopsida > Asterales > Asteraceae > Senecio > Senecio squalidus. The sequence continues at coordinate 3,193,688 of CAJVGC010000060.1, forward strand.
GAGTTGTTGTTGAACCGCATTACCCGAATCTTTTTCCCGGGTTTAGTACTACTAGTTTTCTTCCTTTCACAAAGGAACCTCAATTTGAATCATATATATCTTGGTAGGAAATTGATGTTCATGTGTGAATTTAGAAAATTTTATCGTGGTTTGTAGTGTGATTTTTGTGGATCAGATAAGACCAAAACCGAAAAATTTATTTAGATGGTTTTTGGTTCACATAAAAAAAAACTGAATAGTTTAAAAAAGCAAATAATAAACTATTTTTTTGCTTTATATTTTATTAATAATAATTAAATATATAACTATTAATTTTTTTTTTATCAATTTATTCCGCTATGAGTTTCATTCATATGATATTAAGTAAATTATAAGTTTCATATATATAATAAAAAGTCAAATATTTTATTAATTTTTTTTAGAGTTAATTACATAATTGGTCCCTGTGTTTGTTCAATTTAACGGGTTCAGTCTCTGGGTCACAAATCGTTCGGGTCCAGTCCCTGTGGCATATGTTTGGTTACAAGTTTGGTCCCTGCGTCTAACAATCGTTAATTTTTAACGTTAAATTTGACATGTGCCAGGCATGTGATGGGTAAAAAAGTAATTTCGCCTTAAATATACACGTGTCACTCAAATTACCATTCATTGCCCTTTCACCACAAAGACAAAAGTCTCATTTAACACTTTTCTCTGTTTCCTTACTTCCAAACCTCCCCAACCCCAAATAATCTCACTCCGGCGGTTCTAGGTGACCGACGACGGAAACCCACGACGGCGTATCTAGGTGATCGGCGACGGAAACCCTCGACGACGGTTCTAGGTGGCCGGCGACGGAAACCCACGACGGCAGTTCCAGGTGACCGGCGACGGAAACCCACGGCCGGCGGTTCTAGGTGGCCAACAAGTAGTGCAAATTCTTGTTTTTTTTAACAAAAATTCATGAAAATCAAAAGGGTGTTTTAAAGTTTCAAACCTTAACCATTTTTCAATCTTTTAAAAAAAAATTAGATCTATATTCAAGAAATTAGATCTAGATTCAAGAAATTAAAAAGATATATATGAATTATTACCGTGTTCTTTTGACTGGAAAGGTCAGAAGACAATCCCATTGTGTTTTTTTTACCCTTCTTTTGTTTGTGCGTGACATTGTTTCTAATTTTTATTTTCCTTCAATAAGGTACCAACTAAAGAACATATGGATGCTTTGTCCTCGGTATTGGGCATTGGACCAAGAGTATTCTGGTAGCCTATTAAATCGATTTTTTAAATCTATGAAAATGGGTTATTTGATTTTGATTTATTTAGATTAGATAAGGTTTTAGGAAGAGATTTGGAGAAGAAGGTTGTAGGTGTGGATAAAGGAATTATAAAATATAGATTAAAGAATAAAAAGAAATGAAAAAGATTTGACTATCCTTATCTATTTGAGTGTCAGGTGTATATTTAAGACGAAATTACTTTTTTACCCATCACATGCCTGGCACATGTTACATTTAACGTTAAAAATTAACGATTGTTAGACGCAGGGACCAAACGTGTAACCAAACATATGCCCCAGGGACTGGACCCGAACGATTTGTGACCCAGGGACTGAACCCGTTAAATTGGAACAAACACAGGGACCAATTATGTAATTAACTCTTTTTTTTAATATGTTATTCATACATAATTTTTTTTTGACGAGTAAAGCTTTATTAGAAAACCCAAAATGGCGCCACACAACAAACTAGACTAAATGGGTACCAAGGATGAGCATCAAGAAGCAAAAAAAACAAACATGCAAAAATATACGCATGTCAATATAAGTTACAACAAAACACCACGAGAGAGAAAAAAAGAAGATTACCAAAAAATAAAACACCAAAAGATTGCTCGAGCTTCCTTCAACCTACGACACAATTAATAGGATTTGAGATCTAACGAAACCATTCACCTTTTACCAATGAGCACCTGTTACTTGACCAAAGCAAAGATAATCGTTGGATGGATGGGCATATGACTTCATTCCTAATGTCTTCTTCCACCTCGAGATCAGCATGCATGATTTGGTTTCACCATTTCTATATCGATCAAAGAGTGAACATAACATATTTTATGAAAAACTTTTAGCATTCAATTATTTTTTATTTTCACATGCTTCCGTAGGATAATATCGCGAAGATTATAAGCGTTTTGAGGAGATATTTCCCCCAATTCCCAAACTTTTGTCCAAATGACATTTGATTTCGAACAATCAAAGAGACAATGTTCTAATGTTTCTTCTTCATTGACCAAGCCACAAATATACATCTAGTCGATCCAATCTGAATACCACGTGAACGAAGTTTAACACGAGTTGGTAAACGGTCCAAGAAAGCTCGCAATATACAAATATTAATTTTTGATGGTATCCTAGAATTCCAAATAAAGTTCTCAACAATATCATCATCACCAAGAAGCTTGTTTTTAATCAGAATAGTCAAACTTTTAACCGGAAAATTACCAATAATATCAAAAGTCCAAAACCAACTATCTTTTTCGCATGATGACAAAGATGCATTTTGAATGAATTTTTGCAATGTAGACAAGTCACCGACAACTCGTCCCCCTTAGGATCGACCTCCGACTCCATTCCCGACCCACAAACCATTTTCCAAGTGCCAACGATCCTTTACTTTGCTATCTTTAAATGTCTCCAATGTATATAAACAAGAAAATAAATGCTTTAACTTGCTGCCATCAACATGCCATATGTCTTCCAAAAAGTAAGTTTAAGCGTCACTCGACAGATTTTTAATTATTGACTTTCAAAGGAGATTCCTAAATTTTCAATTTCTTCACACGAAGTCAATATGTTATGCCATAAACCATATCCAGAATCCGAGTTGACATGATACCCAAATCTACCATCTGATCCGTACAATTCTTTGATTACTTTACACCATAATGAGTTTTCATCATTATGGAAACGCCATTTATGTATTCCCTCGAGGTTTGTAGCTCTTAAACTCCATAGCCCCAAACCACCTGACTTTTTATTTAACAAAATATTCTGTAATTTTATCAAAACTATTTTATTTCATTCTCTTTAAAAACCCCCCAAAAAAACGTCTTCGAATGGCTTCTAAACAATTTATACTTTTATAGGTGCCTTACATAATGAAAAGTAGTGTAAAGGGAGTGTACCTAATACTGCTTTAGATAATGTAAGCCTACCCCCGATGATAATGTTCTCGGTTTTCATGATGGTAGTCTTTTGGTGAAAGTATCTATCAAGCACCTCCAACTTTTTTTTTTCCGCATGTTATTTCTTATAGGCAGCCCCAAACAACATAACATGTTTTCTGAAAATAGTTAATTGCATAAATGGTCCCTATGGTTTTCATGATTTTCGAATTTGGTCCATTCATTTAACGATAAACTAACGGACTTAACGACGTAAGAACTAAACCCGGGCAATTTTGATAGGATAGGGACTGAACCTGTAAAAGAAAGCACAGGGACTGGATTCATAAAACTAGATAAACCACATGGACCATTTATGTAATTAACTCTATCCTTAAAATTGGTATTAGATAAGAAGATGAAAATATAGATAAACAAGTCTCCACTCAATATTTTTTCTTCCCGAAAGAAACTATTTTTTCCTTAAAATATAAATAATCTATTTTTTTTCTTAAAGTATAAACACTATAAAAAAAGATAGGATTTTGTGACGAAAATTTTTAGTGACGACTATTTTTGATAACTATTAACCTTATTTAGTGACAATTAAAAAACGTGATCACTAAATTTGGTCACTAAACAAAATTAGTGACCAAAAAATAGCCTCATTTGGTCTCTAATAAAATTAGTAACAAACCTATAGTGACAAAAAATGACAACTCAAAATTAGTCACTAACATCATTAGTGATGAAATATTTGGTCACTAAAAATGTTAGTGACCAAGTATTGGTCACTAATGTTATTAATAACCAAATTTGAGACGTGACAATTTTTCTTATAGTGAAAGAAACACTATTTATTTAGAGGTATCTCAAGATCTAGTGAGGTTGTATGTGATCTTGTTTTTAAGTCTGTGAAACTTAGCCTCTCATTAAAATGGTCTAAGCAAGGCATGGATACCAATAAGGTGTAGGAGTTTTTTGTTAAGGATGGATTTGAATGATTTAATGCAAGGAGTTAGTATGTTGAGTGGTTTTCATAAGGTTGGTGGTTCTGCTGGTATGTTGGCAAGTTTACATGTTGTTTTAGTATTTTCTAGAGTCAAGATAGATGCTTATGATTTGGATACAAAGATAGAGTATGTGTTGCTGTTGATGTCTCCATTTCCGAGAATGAAAAAGAAGAATTTTTTATGTTTTAGATCCAAGCTAAGTTATATATAATTAGATTGGCACTATTTGATCAATTATGTTTAAAGTGTTATGTATGTTCTTTGCACTTATATATTTTAAACTATCAATGCTCTTGGTTCTTCGAAAGTGTGTTTTGGGAAGGAAAAACGGCATTTAAATGGGTATGCCCATTTTCTGAATGTAATTTTTGATCTATAATATTTTGCTTGAGAATGTTTTCCCTTGACCCAAAGAAAAAAAAATCTTCAATAATAAGTAATGAAGATGGTGAGAGACGGCCTTAGGGCATCGTCAGTTTATTCAATTCCCGTATTATAACTAACTTTATACACAAATTTAGTTTAAAACTTGTGCATGCAACGAGTTTTTGGCTAAAACATTGTGACATGAAAAGGTATTTACCAAATTATGGTGCTTATGAAAATATATACCAAACAACTATTTTTTTCTTTCAACTTCTTATAGACATAGCCTTTTAATTTTACATCTTTACAATATTCATTTAAATAATATTTTCAGGTATAACAATTAACGGACTATAGAAAGCTGAAAATTAATGAAAAATATAAATATGTGTCTTTTATAATATTAATCATATAACATTCTTTTTAACCCAAGATTAAAAAACACAATTATGTTCTTTCATAGAAATTCAATGTTTTCAATAAGATTGAGTACGTTAATATGTTTATATATGTGAGCATTTTTTTGTTTTTGTTTATGCAAATTGATTTTGATTCAAAAATAGGTAGCAATAGCATGCTTTGAAAATGTTAAATTTTGTTTAAAATTTAAAGGAAATTTTGTATCGATTACATACAAACTATTTAAATTAACTTCTAGTTTTGCATGATGAAATTGATATTATCACATCCATTACTTAAAAGCATTAATATGTATCTTAAAAAATAAAATATACTTTTTATTATAATACATAATTAATATAATAAAATATTAACTACAACAATAATAATAGCATTAGATAATAATAATAATTATTATAATAATAGTTAAATTATAATTTAATATAATATATATGTTTTTATATAAATATAAAATAATATTGAATGTTACAATCTGAAATTATGATTAAATATTAGGATTTTGATATGTTATGTTCGCTAGTTTCTTAAATATTTTTTTCAAAAACATGAATAAAAGAAACTAACATATCTTAATCTTAATATATAATAAAATAGATGCCTAAAATGTCATTTGGCAAAATTAGAACCATTAGATAAGTTTGTAATTTTAGTTTGGATCATTAAATCATTTTGATGATGTCATCGTTAATAATTTCATATTAACCCTTTTAATTTTAATAATTTCACTAATTCTTTTCATACAAATATAAATTATTGGTAAAAAAATAAAATAAAATTATTTTATTATTTTACGAGTGTTTTCCGTATAAACAGAAAACATATTATATAAAAAAATCTTATGTTTTTTTTTCTTTCTATTTACTCAAGATTTTTAGGTTTTTACATATTATAATTATTTTATATTTAAGGTTTTTCGCGAATTACGTCGTAAATGTTTTCTTTAACTCAACATTTGTTAACCTAATCATTTTTTACATGACTAATAGCTTTCTGTTAATCTTTTTATATAGGTTTTATGTTATTTGTTAACATTATATTTTTTTCGATATAATTATTCGCGTATTACGTGGGTCAATAAGCTAGTTTTGTAAGTATATTAGAAAAAAATAATGTTATTGTAATTGTTAAAAAGGAAATAATGGTTATTTGGTAAATACTTTCAAAAACATCATGGATTGGTAAATAATTTCTTATATCACAATGTTTTAGCCAAAAGCTCTCCATACAACTCATACAGGAATACTAGTTTCTAGAGTTTTATGTGCCAATCCCACTTCATATGTGTTATACTTTTATTTCAAATATTAAAAGAGAGCATGGATAATTTCATATGATATTAGGCGTATCAAACATTATTTAATTAGATGTCGACGACACTTTAATGATGGAATTTGTTATAAGGTTATTACTTATTAGTGACGTGGTGGAAAGTGCACAATTTCGAGTTTGAAATCGATTAAATATCATTAAAGGTATTAGTTGGAAGTTTTAAGCAAATGGGTCATGAATGTTTTTATTTTTATTTGTAATTTTAGTAATACATTTCTCGTTATATGATTTTTAAGAGATATATAGTTGAAAAACAAAAATGGTATATTGGAATTAACTCTATGAGAGTTCAACCTAATTCAGTGAGGTATATTCTTTGTAGTTGTAAAGTCTACGGTTAATTGTCTAGAACCCATATGTATTTTCTATTTTATCTCTTTCAGACCATCAAACTATTTTATTCTTTATCTGGTCACTATAAATTGTCAAGTTGTTCATTTTTAACTTTTCTGTTTAGACTAACTTACAAAACGATTCTTATATTGTATAATTACAAATTCCTCCCTAATTAAATTTCTTTTATGGTTATGGTCCTTGTATCATTATCTTCTTACGAATTTAGTCTCTCGTTTGTTAAACTTAACGATTATTATCTTAAAATAACAAAATTACTATTTTTTTAATATAAAACACTATCAACGAACGCATCACTCTCTTTCCTGTTACAACTTCTAATCCTGTTAGATTTATTAGTATCAAAAGTTTTGTTTCATCATCTTCGTCGTGTTCTAGCCAACCGTAACCTTCATTGTTTTTCATTTACGAAATCCATAAGAACTATTATAAACAAAATGCGTAATGACCAAATACGGAATATAATAGTAATTTTGTTATTTTAACTACTAATTGTTAGGTTTAACAAACGAGGGACTAAAATCGTAAAACAAAAATAGTGAATAAAGGACGATATTCATAAAAGAAAATTAAATTATGGACAAATTTCGTAATTATACAAACAAGAAGGGTTGTTTTGTAAATTAGTTTAAAAAGAAAAATAGAAAAATGAAAACTTGACAACTTATAATGACCAAATATAGAATATAATACTTTGATGGTTTTGAAGTGCCAAAACAGAAAGTAGATAAAAGTTTTAGACAATTAATCTTAAAGTCTATTTCGATATCAACAAGAAGGTTCTTTACGAGGTTGTAGGTTATGTCAATTACAATAGTCGACTGAACAGCATAAAGCATTTGCGATATTTACCTTTCTCAAACGTTTTAGTTTTGTGTCATAATTGTTAACGTTAGATTTACTAAATCGATTCATGGTAGTTTACGATTGATTTCATATCATGCATCAATATCTCTAAAACAGACCATACAATAATGTACATCTTGATCGTTAGACACCCTTCATTTAGTTGTATAGATATAAAATTTGTACACTACTAATAATTATTGATATATCATCATTACATTACAATAATAAAGCAACACTAATGATACCATTTTAAAAGTAAATTTAGTCAACTACAATATAAAAATATTTTGATAAACAATTGTTTTTGCTATTAATTAACTCGGAATGGAATTTATGTGATACTATAAAACAAAAGAAACCTCTTATTTACAAATGACTACTGTTTTATATAAGATGTCAATATATTTGGGGTTATTTGTAAATGTTAAAAAGATAAAACAAATGAGAAGAGGGCGAGTACTTGGTACTGGACTGCAGGTGGTCAATATTTTATAGTTTGGGTTTGTTTAAAAAGAGTTAATTTTGTCAGAACATAACATACTTTCGTCAAATGTTTATTTTATATAACATACTTTTCTTTTTGTTTATTTAAGTACCTCAACTTTCTAAACTGGGTAATTACACACCTAATGACTTATTACCGGTTAAACACATGACGCAAAGATGACCATTTGGCGAAAGTATGTTATGTTCTGACAAAGGTAGCCGGTCAAATTGGATCTCAAAATCATTATTAGAATAAGTACGTTATTCATTTTAAAAGTTTCAAGGAGTTGGAGTACCTAAATAAACAAAAAAAAGTATGTTATACAAAATAAATATTTGACGAAAGTATGTTATGTTCTGACAACATTAACCCGTTTAAAAATTGTAATAGTTTTCCGAAGATTTTAAATAGAATCAAGTTATTATATAATTGTAAACCATTATTATATTTAATTATTCGTCAATTTATTAATATTATCATATCAAACAAGATATTAGACATTGTTAGTTAAATGATTTTCTTTTTAATAGAGAGAGTATATGTTTTAGCTTGACGTAGCTTATAGTTCGATTACAACAATACATCAAATTTAAACAGTTTTTGTTTCATGTTTTTAAAAGGTGTATATATATCTTTTTTAGTTTGTTCACATTTATAATAGAGGGGGTATATCTTAAGCGTAGAAAACAAAATTCACATCTTTAAGTACATATAATATAAAAAGATTCATATTTAAAAGTGTGAGTATTTATTTGTCACATTTCATTTCTATACGATCTTTAAATATGAAGTCACAAGTTTCAATTAACATTTTATTATGTGTGTTGAAGTTGTATGTTACTATCAATGTTTTAAAACACGGATTTTTAGTTGAACCGGTCGGGATGTCGGTTCGCCGGTTCGACCGATGGTTCAACCAGTAGTGTATTTTTAGTTTGATTTTATTCTAAACTTTGAATAAAATAAGCATGAAAGGGCATGTAGCCCAACGGCTAAGACGATTTACCATTTGATTGAAGGTTGTAAGTTCGATTTTTGGCATTGTGTTTTCCTTTTTCTTTTATTTAGTTCATTAATTAACGTATTTATTCCAACAGAGATCGGAAATAAACAGCTCCACCTTCATGGTTTATTGGTTAACAACAAAAATTTTGAATGAGGGTTCAATCATCCATAACATTATTTCTTTTTCTAAAAAAGAATTAAAATATTTTTCTTAAAAACCGGTTTTACTCAGACCGGGGTTAGCGGTTCAACCCGGTTTTATGCCTAAACCGGCCAGTTTTTACCGGGCTAGAAACCACCTTTAAACCGTCCTGAACCGAACCGTTTTTGTACCCGGTTGACGGCTGAACCGGCTGGGTCGACCCGAGTTTTAAAACATTGCTTACTAAACTCTTATAAGTATATAAATTTTTAATACAAATAAAAGGGTATAAAGTTTAAAATCTTTCATTTATATAAATGTTATAATTTTGTACACATTTAAAGAAGCGAACAAATAAATAAAATCAAAAATCAAAAATCAAAAAAATCTACATACATTTTAAAACATAAATTCCCTTTTGTACCTATGATATTTTTTCTAAAGTCTTTCCTAATGTTTCATTATCGATAATTACTTTTGTTTTAATTTGATTAATTGAAAAAGGCGAAATCGTGCAGTTCATGCCTCTTTGGAAGATCGATCTCCTAAAAACTTAAGATATTTTTCGAGTTTTAAAGAACGACGTTAGAACACTTCATATTATGATATATTTTTTGAACTATTCATATCATGATATAGAAAAAATAAAGAACTGAACTGACATCACATCGTTATATCAACACTTTCTTAATAGGACCGAACAATGCATTGGCTAACAAATGGACTAGGTTTTTTAAGACCAATTTACTTTTTCATTTTTTCCAATTAATGCAAATACTTCTATTTTTTTAAAAAGAATTAATTAAAACACATATATTATCTAAATTGAAAACTTTACATTAAAAAAATATAAAAGATATTACATTATTATTAATAATAATCCAATTAGCTAGCATGCTAGTCCTCGTTCCTCTTGTCGTTACACGTAAGATAATGGCGTTTCATTTAGTCCCAAATAATGTTGAGAAATGTTTGTTCATCGTATTGTCTACTTTGATTAACCAAGTTGTTGGGAACGTTAAACATTGATAGTCCTTTAAATTTGGATTCAAACCTTGTAGATGAGCGTAAATTAAATATAAAATGTATATGTGATAAATCGGGCAATAAACGAAACAAACGAATAAATATTAAACTTTTCTATGTATTGATGTCAAGAATAATTGATTTGAATCTCTAAAGCTCACCTCCATATCTCTTCTTTTGACTTTCTCTTTCTAGAACCTTTTCTCTCAAATTAACTTTCTCACTCTAAGCCCTAAATTTTTTTTTACAAATGAAGCAAAGATCCCTATTAATAGGTACAATGATGTCTAACACTTTAGTGTCGGACTAACGACCTACTAATGTCAGACCATCCGGTTCGACACTATAGTGTTAGACCTGTCAAGTTTGACACTATCAGAATACATCCAAAAATATGTCTCATATTCTAAACAAGTTATTTGACATTACGTCTATGCACCAACAAATATTAATTTATTTTAGTCGTCCCTGCTATTGTTTCTACTGTTTTTTTTTTTATTGATTTTGTATGGTTTAAGAAGTTTTGCTCGGACAACGTCATCCGAACAATGTGAGGAAGTATGCCCGAATTCCTTTAGCTTTTGTGGTTTAGACCGCCACCGCGTTGAAGACAAATTGGGCCGTCTTGGATGAATGGTCCATGATTGGGTTTAGGTTAGGGATCGGGTTTGTACTTGTGTTCGTGTTCGAAGTGTCATCGTCTTCAAGATTGATCGAGCTCCGTACTTCGTCTTCTTCTTTAATGGATCGTTTGTTGGTCATAACATTCCTTAGAAAATAGAACTTCGTAACATCTTTGAAAAGTTGCGGTCAAATTATAAGTTATAATATGCTTACAAGTCACAAAATATATAAAAGGAAAAAGTACTTTCAAAATATAAGCCTAAACTTAGATAAATATATAATCATAAACATAAGCGAAAATGAACACCCCTGATTAAGTTATGTATCACATGTTACGTCAAATTTTATTTTGATGAAATGATTCATACAAATTAATGAACTAGCATAAGTAACACATCCAACACTCTAGACTCGTGATGTTCGAGCCCACTCACAGAAGTTGAAACATTACCTAACACCCGAATAGCAAGATATGTGATTCTTTTGTCCGTCCGCTTAACAAAAGTCCAATTATGATATTTGAATCGAGATGCATATACAAGAGTACGTTTTGCATTTGTTTATAGAGCACACTCTTTATTTTCCGAACAAGTCTTAAAGTGTGATTCTTTTTCTTTTTGGCAAAGACTATGAATGCGGTCTGTCCGTTTAACCGTTCTTATAACTCTTAAAGAGCAAAGTTGGCTTGATGAGCGCATATATTGGACAATTGGTGTATAGTTTTTTTTTTCTTTTGAAGTTCTCAGTAACAGATATTTTACGTCATTTTTTTTTTTTTGTGAACGACAAATGTTAGTGATTCGGAGCCACGGAGGAAACCTCAGAAGGAGGTTCGAACCCACGACCTCCTCTAGTGGAGGACAACCTCCTATCAATGGGACAAACCTCCGTTGGCAAAGCATTTTACATCATCTTAATCATAAATATTTCTTTTTCAAGAAATTTTATATGATTAACCAGCTTACTATAATATGGATTTAGACAAGCATGAGATTGGATTGGCATCTACAATAATGAAAGAAAAAACAAAAACCAACCATGTGATGAGTGTTACGGTAGCTCAAGAATTAGTGTTATTGGATGTTGTTTTGGTCATTAGTTGTCTAATTTTTGTTAATTAGTGTAGGTATGGCCCTTAGATTTGAAGTCCAAACGTTAAATCGAATCCACAGTTTAATAGATTTAGAAAGTAATAATGGATGAGATAACTATATATGATGTGTAGTACTTTGTTAAGGGATATCTTTGATGATAGATTTACGTTTGATCGTTTGTGTTGAAGCATAATCGTTATTGTTTGTAGTTTTCACTTAGTTTATGAACATTTCGTGAAGTCTAGGATGTATATAGATCGAGTTGTAAAGTGTTTTGCGTATTTTACGGCTGTTACGATGGGTGTTGCGCAGGCAACACCCCTGTTGCGCAACACCCTCTCCGGGTGTTGCAGTTGCGTAACAAAGTTGGGGTACGTGAACACTATAAATACCCCAACCACCAGATATAAATGCAATCGTTCGAGAGAAAGAAAGTGTCTGTTACGCAACCCGAGCCTTCCACTTGCGCAACAGCCAATCCGAGCGGTCTAAAGTCTTGTAATCGAACATATTATGATATTATTCGTATTGTAAACCTTTACGTAAACTTAATAATATCAAACATTCGGTTATTTGTGTGTTTCACCATCATAAAATCAGTAGAAAGTCATTCTGCATCTTTCTAAGTGATTGGATCCAAACCGAGGTCTAACGAAGACAACCAACAGTTTGGTTATGATTACTTTATTTGTCTAATACCAAATTTCTTGTTAGTTTTATTTATAAAAACTTCTTTACCGTAAAGAAAATGGACGAGATAACGCTTGACACCATTTGCACACGACATGTAAAGAAAATGAATGAGATAACACTTGACACCATTTGCACACGACATATAAATAAGAACATGGTTAAAGCTAGTGTCTAAAAATGGAAACTAGTAATGAAGTTATCGACATGATTTTTCAAGTTTATGTTATGATCCACTAAATGATATGATTCTATCGTTGTGATTGCAATAGTAATTTTATTAATACAAAACATCCATGACTTTATTCGTATTTCTATCATAACTCATATGGTACAAACATTATTATACTAGCGGTATACATACATACATGCAAACACAATGCATGGATGATTACGTGTTGAACTACATATTATGACATGCATATATTTAACTTTAGAGCTAGGGTTTCGGGTTTACATCATCTTAAGGAGGTGTTACTTGTTCGTTATAGGCGATCGCTTCAGGGAGGGAGCGACAACAACGACCACATCCTCTACCGTACCACCCACGACTACAACACCCAAATCTACAACCACCTCCCCAACCACGACCACCTCCTCCACGACCACCACCCCATCCACCACCTCCAGGGCCACCACCCCAACCACCACCACCAGGACCACCACCCCAACCGCCTCCGCCTCCACGTCCACCATATCCACCACCACCATATCCACCGTATCCACCCCAACCACCTCCTCCACCAGGCCCGCCATATCCACCACCCCCATATCCACCCCAACCGCCGCCACCACTACCATATCCGTTGTGGTTCACATGATATTCTTCTGGAGCTTTATCTGTTGCATCTATGAAAAAACACAATTAGAGAGACTACTAACTTAAATCACTCCATTACCCAGACCTAACAGTATCAAATATTACAAACATAATTGAACAAATGGATTCATAAACAACAAAGCTCACCATTACTTTCATCTTTTGATATTTCGACTTGTGCAGTCGATGAAGCGAGAAGGACAAGTGCAAGCAGAACAGACAATAAAATAAACGATCTGAACTTCATATTCACAGGAAAACGAATTTAATTTGGTTTCTCGATGAATTGGTTTCTTGCATGAGCAACTATATATATAGGATTATTAACGCCGCCTTCATAGAAGTTGAATCGCTATCGAGCATTTACTCTTGTGTATGGTTAGTCGTTGTAAGGTTTTATTTTGGATTCTCATAACGAATTCAAAGTGTTATGCAATGTTTGAAATTTACACTTTCTACAAATAGTAAAAGTTGACTTCGTTCTAACTTGATCAATACTTTCGAGGATAGCATTATCTTATGTTACGTAATTCAAAGTAATCAAATCATGATAATTGAAAAGAGTATGAATATAATGGCATTTATACTAGCCGATATTAAGTATGTTTCATCTGTTAGAAAAGACGTTTAGTATCGAATGTAAGCCCAAACCTGTATGTGGGCTTTGGTCGGTTAGGTTTATTTTTCCTATAAATAGGCCTCCTATGTAAACGTTCTAAGGTGATGAAATATAACAATTCTTCCACAAAACACAACTATTATTTTCTACATGGTATCAGAGCAGGTTACTTTTCAAAAGTACCTGTTCGGACTAGAAAAATAGCCTACACGACTCGTAGGTTCGACTGAAAAACCAACATGTTCGAATTGTACAATTCGACTAGAGCATCAACATATTCGACTGACTACTTTCGACTTGTTTTGCTTGGTATACGAATACCCAATCTGCCATATACCTATTTGTTACTTTAGGCCCAATAAACAAGGCTCACTACTATAATAATTTAAAGCCCAAAGGTTTAGGCCCAACTTATTAATTAAAGAAATCAGGCCCGAAATCAAAAAATAAACAATTTAAACCATTATGGCTGGCAACGAAAACAATAACGATCTCGCAACGAAACTAATGAATTTACTTCGTAATGGAGCACCAAACCAGTTTCAGAACCCAAAACCAAACCCGTCCGATCAACTCAAGATTAGTTTAATGTTGACAAGTAGCAACTATCTGTTATGGGCTCGTATGATTCGAGTAGCTATTGGGGGAAAATCGAAAGTGTATCTCAACCACCTCACCGAAAATCCTCCCGCCATCACTGATGGAAAATACGATGAGTGGGAACAGGCCGACCTTGTGGTTTTCTCGTGGTTAATTCAGAATATTGATCCTAGCATCGCAAGTAACCTTACTGAATTTCCCACAGCGAAGTCACTATGGGAAGCCCTGGGAGTTACTTACAGCAGCGGGAAGGATAAGTTACAAACTTTTGATCTCCATGTTAAAGCTAATGAGTTCAAACAACAGCAGCTACCACTGGAAGAGTTTTGGATAGGGATGGAGGGAATTTGGGGAGAAATTGATCGTCGGGATCCTAACCCGATGACGTGCACAGCTGACATAGCAACATATAATCGAGTTCGATCCGAAACAAAGTTGTTCAAGTTTCTAAACGGACTTGACCGGAGGTATGACCCAATTAAACGGGAAATTCTCCGTTCTGATCCGCTTCCATCTCCCGAAACCGCTTATGCTATGGTCAGAAAAGAAAAAGCTCACCAAGCTATTATTGACGGGAACCATGGGGCGGATATGGGTGTGGCAGCTGGGCTTAATACCACCGGCGATGGAGCAGGGCTTGTCTCTAAGAATTATCGATCAGAAAAACCGGCATTCCGACCCCAATCAAAGGTCGATAAAAGCAAGCTCAAGTGCGAAGAGTGTGGTATGTCAAAACACACCAAAGAGCAATGTTTTAAAATTGTCGGCTATCCAGACTGGTGGAATGAGAATCACAAGACCTCCAAGACTGGAAAAGCTGCGGCTGTTGTAGGAAGCAGTGCAACTAGAGGCGGAGGAGAGACGAGTACCGATAGCGCACCGGAACCAGGTATAGGGTTTGGTTGTTCTATACCAAACCCTCCGGGTAATGAATACTTTTTAAATCCAAAAAGCTTTAATAAAAACTTACTTGATAAGTTAAATAAGTACGATTTAAAAAAGGAAAAATGTGGTAAAGCTCATGTTGCAACCAAAGATTCTAAGTGTACTTCTTGGATCTTTGATTGTGGTGCCACTGATACGATGACGTTTGATATCAATGATATCACGTCAAAATCTAGAGTTGATAAAACAAGAATTCACACAGCAAATGGGGAAACTCTCACAGTTAAAGGAGGGGGAACCATTGAAATTTCAAAATCATTACGACTCTCTAGATGTCTTTATGTACCATCACTATCACACAAGCTATTATCCGTCAGTCATGTTACGAAAGAATTAAACTGTGTGGTATTAATGCACCCCACTTTTTGCCTTTTGCAGAATATCAGAACGGGGAAGATCATTGGACGTTGTACTGAAAGACAAGGACTCTACTACGTTGATGAAGTTACGCAACGTGGTTCTGTTCTGCTTACTCATGGGTCCAACGATAGGAAAGCTTGGTTATGGCACATAAGATTAGGCCATCCATCTGCTGGTTATTTGAGACAATTATTTCCGCACTTATTTCCTAATAATAAAACTTTTCATTGTGATACTTGTTTTTTGGCTAAGAGTCATAGACAAACGTTTAAACCTAACGATACTCGAGTTGATTTTCCTTTTTCGTTAATTCATTCTGATGTTTGGGGTCCTGCAAAAATTGAAGGGGGACAAAATTTTCGTTATTTCCTGTTATTTATTGATGATTGTACTCGTATGGCATGGACTTATCTTTTAAAAACTAAGTCTGAAGTGTTTATTAAGTTCACATCGTTTTGTAACATGGTCAAAACTCAATTCAAACAGGAAATACAGATTCTCCGATCCGATAATGGGGGAGAATTATGTAATACTTCCATGAAAAACTTTTGTCAAGAGCGGGGTATCATTCATCAAACCTCGTGTGCTCACACCCCTGAACAAAATGGGGTTTCAGAACGCAAAAATCGATTCTTGTTGGAAATCACTCGTGCTCTAATGCTCGAATGACAAGTCCCAAAGTCGTTTTGGCCAGAAGCAGTTGTCACTGCTACGTATCTGGTTAATCGTCTCCCAACCCGGGCTTTAGCCCTCAAAACTCCTCTCCAAATACTGTCAACCTTCCATAAATTGCCTTCAAATCTAACTCTTGAACCTCGAGTATTTGGATGTTCTGTTTTTGTCCATATACCAAAAATAGAGCGTTCAAAACTTGATCCTTGTGCAGAGAAATGTGTGTTTCTGGGGTATGGTGTCAATCAACACGGGTATCGGTGTTACAGCCCAAGTCGGCGTCACATGTTCACAACAATGAACTGTGACTTTCTTGAAACTGAGTTCTTTTACCAAACCCATCTTCATGGTCAGGGGGAAAAAGAAAATGACGCATTAAGATGGATGAGTTGGGCGCCACCTGTGAATGATGCTTCTAATGATACATCCACTCCGGAGAATGATAGTCATGAAGAACCGGAAGACAGTACCACTCCCACCAACAATGATCCTCCTCAACTGATATCCGAGGTAAGTGGCTCCGAATCTCCGGATAGTTCAAATAACTCTGATATGTGTGCTGATGAACAACAGGTCGAGACGGAAACTCCGAGTGTGACTGAACCAGCTCGGTATGATCTTCCACCTAGATCAACCAGGGGAATTCCGCCTAACAGATACTCACCTGAAAGAAGTTCAAAAGGGTCGAGATATCCAATCGCAAGAAGGAATTTAGTTCCGGAAGCCAAGTCCTTCGCAAACGCGATCTGTTCTGAAAAAATACCAACAAGTGTTGAAGAAGCACTCAAGTATAAAGAATGGAAAGAAGCAATTGGAACTGAACATGAAGCCCTGAGAAGAAGTGAAACATGGGAAGAATGTGAATTGCCTCCAGGAAAGAAGCCCGTTAAATGTCGGTGGGTGTTCACTATCAAGTATAAACCCGATGGATCAATCGAAAGGTATAAAGCTCGGTTAGTCGCAAAGGGATATACTCAAACTTACGGGATTGACTACTGTGAGACTTTCTCTCCTGTAGCCAAGATTGATACTATTAGAGTTCTATTCTCAGTTGCAGCAAACAAGGATTGGCCATTACACCAATTCGATGTCAAGAATGCCTTCCTGCATGGAGAATTGAAAGAAGAAATCTACATGGAAGCCCCACCTGGAATTCATGATAGTTCCGAGGCCAGGAAAGTTTGCCGACTAAAGAAATCTCTATATGGTTTGAAGCAGTCCCCACGAGCGTGGTTTGGTCGGTTTACCACAGTTATGAAAAAATATGGCTATAACCAAAGCAATTCCGATCACACTCTCTTCTTGAAACGAAGAGGTAAACTCATAACCTGTTTAATAATCTACGTTGATGACATGATTATTACAAGGGGATGATTCAGAAGAAATGACAAAATTGAAAGCTAATCTTTTCAAAGAATTTGAAATGAAAGATCTGGGAAGACTCAAATATTTTCTCGGAATTGAAGTTCTAAGATCAAAATTAGGGATCTTCATTTTCCAGCAAAAATATGTTCTGGATTTATTAGCAGAGACGGGAATGATAGATTGCAAACCTGCAGACACTCCCATGATAGCCAACCAAAAATTGTTCATGGAAGATGAAGCTGAACTGGCAGATAAAGAAAGATATCATAGAACAGTGGGAAAGTTGATTTATTTAGCTCATATTCGACCAGACATTGCATACGCCGTGGGGGTTATAAGCCAATTCATGCACCAACCTCAAGTCCAACACATGGAAGCGGCTCTACGGATTATCAGGTATCTCAAAGGAACTCCTGGACACGGTGTTCTATTCAAAGCAAATGGGCACCTGAAGATTGATGCTTATAGCGATGTTGACTGGGCAGGCGACAAAGGTAATAGGAGATCTACATCAGGGTATTTTGCCCTAGTGGGAGGAAATCTTGTTACATGGAGGAGTAAAAAGAAAAAAGTTGTCGCCCTCTCAAGTGCTGAAGCTGAATTCCGAGGAATAGCACGAGGATTAGCTGAAGTCCTATGGCTGCGAAAACTATTATCAAAAATTGGGTATCCCTCAGAAGCAGCCAACAAGATTATGTGTGACAACAAAGCTGCTATCCAGATCTCAGGAAATCCAGTTCAACATGATCGCACAAAACACGTTGAAGTTGATAGGCACTTCATCAAAGAAAAACTTGAAGATGAGATTATCGAGCTTCCGTTTGTTTCATCAAAAGATCAGCTTGCAGATATCCTTACAAAGGCGGTTACTGGAAAGATCTTCACTCACTGTCTTGACAAGTTAAGCATTGGAAATCCCACTACTTAGCTTGAGCGGGAATGTTAGAAAAGACGTTTAGTATAGAATGTAAGCCCAAGCCTGTATGTGGGCTTTGGTCCGTTAGGTTTATTTTTCCTATAAATAGGCCTCCTATGTAAACGTTCTAAGGTGATGAAATATAACAATTCTTCCACAAAACACAACTATTATTTTCTACATCATCTACGTGTTTAATAGTGTCAATTGATATAATGTGTGTGGTCCATGATGGTAGATTAACTTTGGAGACATATATTATACGACAGTTGTCAAGGGTTCAAAATTCATCCCACTTTATTTGATTGTTTTGTTACGTTATTTACTTTTTTATTTGATCGAGAACGGTGATGGGGCTCCAAGAAGGTCGTATATGATGGTAGATTAACGTTCGAGACATATATTATACGACGTTTGTCAAAGGTTCAAAATTCATTCTACTTTATTTGATTATTTTGTTATGTTATTTACTTTTTATTTGATCAAGAACGGTGATGGGGCTCCAAGAAGGTCGGATACCCTCTTGTTTTTTTTTTTAACATTTATAAAGCTAAGACCATATGTCCTTGGTTCAACATTTTTTAGTTGTTGGTTTCTCAATCAATGCCCCAATGCTAAGACAAAATATGATAATTGCCAAATATAAAATCTAAATTATGCATGTAACAATGATGTTTAGTTTATAACGTGTTTTAAAAGCATCGCGGTTATGGCAGGTTTGAAAACTTACATTTTAATAGATAGCTTAAAAAAAAAAATAACAATCTAATATTAAAAAAAGTTAAATAACCTATTACGAAAAGAAAATATAGAATAAAAATCAACAATCAATCAAAATAATACTTAAGTACTTATTTTATAGCGTAACCTAAAAATATTATCGTAAAAAAAAAAAAAAAAAAAAAAAAAAAAACTTAAAGAAAAAACGAAATGAAATCGTTACTACTTTATTTAATAGCGAACAAAAAAAAAGGGTATGGTAACCAAATATTTGAAAAGAAAAATAAAACTAACCTAAACATAAAAGTCTTAAACAAAAAATTAGCAATAAATTAAAATAAATTAAGAGTAACTATATCTAATAATGAAATAAATAATTAATATATATTATATGCAGGCTGAGGCTCCTTGTGTGCTTCATTATTCATGCTTCGAGTAGCCAACCTTTATGGTTCAATATTCATGTGGTTAAATCAAGTTTTTATTTGTTAGTATATCTATTATAAAGTTTTTGGACTTATTGTTGCATTTTTAAGTAGTGAAATTACGTAATTACTCCTGTAAAATATATTTAAATTTTACAACCATGAATACATAAATGCAAATTCTTTTTGATGTATTATTTCCTTTTAAAAATTCAAATTATAAATATTTTCATTCATATATAAATTGTTTGAACCCTAAAACATCCACTAATTGATCTTTATAAAACGTTTTGTTCATTTCACGTACACACACCCCATCTAATTAAATGTAATCAAAAAATTATAGAAAATATTTATATGTCCCCGCTACAACGTTCAGTACTATACTAGTGTATTCAATATATAATATGACTTATGGATACAAAAAAAAGTTAATTATATATTAAAAGTTCTCAACTTTAATGACAAGAAATAAACAATCAAACATGTACTCTAAAAATCATTTTAGAAATTTTTTTATGTCTATGGAAATTGGGCTTAACTAAACGCTGCGGGCTTCACTTTTGAACTCCAACTTCATTTCCAAAATTCACAAGGTTATCAAAATTTTAGTGTGTTTATAAGTCGGAAAAGAAAAACTTTTTATCATAATTTTCTTATTTAAATGAAATTTTGTTGTTATCATATATATAAATGTCTTTGTAATTTTCATTTGTTTCAAGAATATAAAACAGTATTTGTGAAAACAAATAAAAATAGAAATTCAATTTTTTCTTTAGCGCGGAATGTGTGCTTATTTTCGTATTCTTTTTATCTTCTAATTTTCTATTTCTTTCAAATATTTCAGTTTATGTTCTCTTTCTTGAAAAAGGTTAATAAAGAAATAAGAAATAAACAAACCATATATGTTCACTCTTTAGAATTTAAATACATACAAGCTTTGTAATTTTATGTTATTTTAAGTGTAAACTTTTCTAGTATGTATAAGTGTGGAAAATTGTTATTATTATTTAATTTCATTCATACTTTTAAATCTGAAGTATTACACTATCATTTTTTAAGTGTGAAAAGTGACATTATTTTTTTCTTACTTATTAAAAACTTGAGAAAAATGTATAAACAAATTACAATACCTTTTTTCTAGATGCCTTATTTAATAGATCGAATATATATTTATCTATATATATTATAAAGTATTTTTCTTTTTACTTTTTACCTCTTACCAATAGAACAGACCCCCTTAGCTATACATCATAAAGTATTTAGGTATAAAGTGTTAAAATTTAAACATGATAAAATTACTAAACTATCTTTTTAATTAATCAATTATTAAATAATTAAACTTTATAACACCGTTACCATATATACTTAAAATTTTAAATAACTGAGTTTTTTTTTTGTTTTTTTTATTTTATAAATTGTATAAATTTTCAAATAAGTGGAGTTAATCTTTAGAATTTCTAACTACTTGAATGTTTATAAACCAAAAATCATGATCTTTTATAAAAGTATTTGTAATAAAATATGTACAACCAAAGAATTATCACCAAAATTTTAACAATTTATTATTATCGCGATATCGCGTGGATATATTAGTAATTAATTCAAATGAATTAACATATGACCTATATGTTTGGAAAGGATGTTGAAAAGGGAATAAATTCAATAATTTTTTATTCCATGTCTTGATTTATTTTGTTACTTTGTTTGTTTCCGAATAAATTCTACTTTACAAAAGTAATATTTTACACTAACAAACTTTTTTAGAAAATATTTCTGGCAGTTTTGTATAAAAATAAGTAAATTATTATCATCTTTCTATAACAAAATATAATAATTATACGTACGATTCCGTTAATAAATGTCAACATATATGTTAAAAAGTATTAAAGAAAAGTTTGACTAAAACACTTGACCGAACTCATGGATCCTTCGAGGTGTCACTGAATCAAGTCAGCTGGTTCAACCCCAATCAAGACACGTAATGCTCAAGTGCACACTCATTCATGGAAACACAAAATTACTTTTAACATATATGAAGTTTTCATTTTATATCTCAACAATTTTAATTATTGTGCAAGGCCAAACTGTAATTCACAGGACGTTTCTGAATATAATTTTTTTCTTTAACGGCAAAAACACAAACAAGAAGCTTGGGATTGCCATCACCCCGTGCCTGTATTCAAATATATTAATATTAGCAAGAAACTAAAAAACCCAGTTATATAAGAGTATATATATTGGATTTCTAATCCAAAATGATTAATCAAGTTTGCGTCTGAATATAATAAAATGGAGAGTATGATATCCTCTCATGTTTGTGTCATATATTGCACTATCTAGTTATTTTACGAGTTTCTTAAGTTTGAACGTTTTAAATCAGAGAGGTGAATAAAGGTTTCAAGAAAATAAGAGATTATAGTGGTGATACGTGACCTATTTAAAGAATCTCTAGTACAAAGTTACATGATGCATCTACACCAACCCAATCTAAAACTTGCACTTTAATTCGATCTCAACGAGTCTTACTAAAGCAAAAAGATTGCTTGAAGAAATTTATGACATCGTCAAGAAAACGATAATACAATTATAAAGCCATAATCAATCTTGAAAAAAAGAGCTCTTTAAACTTACAACCAAATTATGTCAAATTGCTTAAGGGGCGTTTGTTTCAAAGAATTGAATCTAAGGAAATTCGACGGATTGGGATTGAATTTCAATTCAAAAACGTGTTTGGTTGCTAAAATTGACGGAATTGAATTCCTTCGGAATCTAAATTATCCATCATTTACAGAATTGATATTCTTTAGAGGTAGGGGAAAGAATTCAATTTCGTTCACTCTTGAATCTCTAAAAGACAATAATACCCATCTTTTTAACCCTACCCAAATAAAACATATCAATTATTAAAATCGGTTTTTTTTTTTGTACTTATTATCGTGTTTTTTGTTTGTTTTCGCTTAATCTCGTTTTTCGTTGTTTTTAAAAATTGTAATATGTGTATATAACAATTTTTGGATGAATCGAAGTTGGTCATCTCATGACATTTATGCTTTTTTTTTTTTTTTTCATTTAATGCTAATAAAGGGGAAAAGATGTTACTTTTTTTTTTTGTGTTTTTTGTTTTTAATTTGTTTTACTTATTTCACGATACTAAGAGTTGAAACTACAAGATGTTGTGTTTTGCTCATTTCATGCTAATATATAGTTTTTAGTTGATGCGTCTTTATTCATTTCATTAATAAGGAGTTAAAAGTGGTCGTGTTTATAGTCATTATATGCTAAGATATTGTTTAAAGATGTTTCGTTATAACTGATTTCATTTTAATATGCAGTTTAAGGATGTTGCGTTTAAGGATATAGATGTTGCGTTTTTACTCATTTCATACTGATCTAGAGTTAAGATATGTTGCATTTTTACTTATTTCATGTTAAGACTATGCGGTGTGGTAAGACTATGGGGTGTGGGGCTTTATTCTACCCAATAACGCCGCCATGTCATCAAATAACGCCCCATAACGCCCCATAACGCCCTGTTACCACACCGTATGGGGCGTTATAGGTGATTTTTGGGCCTGAGCGTGAGCAGAATCACGGCGTGAGGGGGAGAAAAAGGGCACCAACGGTCTTATAATTAGCTTTATCCATATATCAAAATAAACTCAATCACTCCACATCATCATCACTTACACACAACCACACCACCCATTTTTATCACTCCACATCATCACACTCTCTTTCCTACAAATCACACTCTATTTCCTACAAATCACCTCTATCACTCCACATCATCACTCTCAATCACCCACCACACCCCATAGTCTAAGTGATTTGGAGTGATGATGTGGAGTGATAGAGGTGATTTGTAGGAAAGAGAGTGTGATTTGTAGGAAAGAGAGTGTGATGATGTGGAGTGATAAAAATGGGTGGAGTGGTTGTGTGTAAGTGATGATGATGTGGAGTGATAGAGTTTATTTTGTATTTTTATTATATAATTTTATTTAAAAAGTTGTATTTTTATTAAAAATAAAAAAAAACACACTACAATTTATTTAAAGAAAAACATACTACAATTTATTAGAAAAAAAACATACTACAATAAAAAAATACTACATATATTGAGGAAAAAATTTCTCGATAAGCCTTTTCTTTTCTTCTTCCGCTATTGTTTTGTAAGGCCCCCCGAGATGACTGATGTCCTGCATGATCGTCTTTAACGCTTTTGCTCGCATTTTTTCTTGAGCAGTTTCAGTAAATTCCCCGAACTTTTTCCCAATATACTGGAGTGATTCTTCGGCCCCCGAAGAAGAAGCAGCGGCTTTGCCCTTTCCTTTGCGCGCTTTTGCCTTTGCTTGATCTCTACCAATCGGTCTTGGAAGCTCTTCCTCCAAGTGAAGATCATCATCATCATCGTTGAGATCGATTCCAGCAAAAGGCGATACCGGAGTGGCGGGAGTGGCGGGAGTGGAGGGGTTACTAGACTCCGATGTTTTGCGCGCTTTTGAGGACTCTCCAGATGTTGGTACATGTTGACAAACCGGGCTTCTTCTCAATATTTCCCAAGACGCGTAATGTTGGAAACGCGCTTGCATTTTGGTGCGGTATATCTCCATAGCATGTTGGACCACTTGTTGATCACTTTGACCGCTTGGTCTAGTTTGTTGGGCTTGTCGCATTATCCCGTTGAATTTTTTGACCTTTCTTCGTAAGTCGGTCCACTTGCTCGAAATCATGTCGTTGGTACGATTGTAAGAGGGATCATCTTTAAGCATCTTGGCGAAGAATTTTTCACGAACACTTTTCCAGTAAAGTGGTGAATGTTGATCATTTCCCAAAATGAGGTCCTCGGATGTCGACGACCATGTTGAAGCAAGTGCGACCTCCTCCCGTTCGGTCCACCTCTTCTTTTCGGTTTTGCCTCTTTGGGATTCGGTTTCTTTCTTCTTATGTTTCCTCTTCCCACGGGCCGGCATACTTTCCGGTTGAGTTTCCGGAACAACGTCATCGTCTTCAGAATCGACCAATCCGCGGTTGCGGTCAACGTCTAATGGAGGCACTTGTGGAAAATCGCTGAGGTTAAGCAATTGTTGGAACGACCCTCCTTGGTATAGCGGGTCTTGGGATGGTCGTTGTGGTGGTGGAGTTTGTTGGTAAAATTGGGGAAATTGGTTAGGGTTTGGAAGTTGGTTAAAGTTTTGAAATTGGTTTGGGTGTTGATATTGGTTGGGGTTTTGAAATTGTGGATATTGGTTTGGGTTTTGATATTGGTTGAGGTTAGGGTTGAACCATTGGTTCCATTAGTTGGGGTTGTTTTGATTGTTGTTGTTGTTGGGATCCATTTGAGAGAATTGAGAGAATGTATAAAAATGGAGAGACTGTTATAAAAATTGAGAGAGAAAGAGAGATTGTTTGTGGTTATTTTTATATAAATGAGTTGGTTTTTATAGAGGATTTTTAGGTTTAGGTTTAAATTTAGCCGTTAGTTTTTTTTTTCCTCTTGACCGTTGCTACAAATCGACCGTTGCGTTCAGAACTTTTCCTCCCACCCCGGCGTTATTCTGCTCACGCCGTGGTGGTTTTTTTTGTCGATAACGCCCCCACCGGAGTGGGGGGAGGCGTGTTCGGGCGTTATTATGCCTAGGTGGCGGCGTTATTGGGGCAATTCACGCCTCACACCGCATAGTCTAAGGAGTTAAAAGATGATGTGTTTTTCTCTATTCATTATAATATTAAAAAGCTGTGTTTATACTCATGTTTATATGCAATAGGTTCTCAAATATGATCCGTTTTTCTATTTCTTGAGTTGCATTTGGGTGTGAAAGCATAACAATAGTGTTCTTGCTTCCTTATTTGAAAAGAAAAGATAGAAAATCCTTGATTTTATAAATAAAAAACAATAATAATAAAAAATAATAAAATGTATTTTAGTCATTTTATATAAGTAATTTCAATTCCCTTAACATAATTACAAACCAAACATAAAATAACTAAAGAATTGAATTGAATTCAATTTTATTTTGTGGCAACCAAACATACTATAAAATGACATTTCATTGATTTCAATTCCTTCGGATTCTACAGATTCCATTCATCATAAAACATTTCATGAACCAAACGGATCCTAAGGGTTTTCAATATTGCCAAATAGAGTTTTTTAAACTTAGTATCAATTTATTCTGTATTGTGGTTGACATATAGTTATTTCTACGGGTTTTCAACATTGCCATCAGCTTGCATGTGTCTTTTACTATCTTTATCATATTCTCTATGGCTCGGCACCTACCGTTTTTCAGCGGCTCACACCTTGGCTTTGTTAATAGCCTAATCGGCCTTGCTTAGCTATTACATGATTGTCTATGCTTACGGTCTAGTCCATTTTATTCTAAGGATGGTCTATATGATTATTGTATTAGTATATATAATTAGGCAACTCCTTAGCAACAGAACCAATTAAGTAGCCAATAGTTATCTTCACATCTCTCCATTTTATTTTTTTCAACGTATTGATCAACATACAATAGAGACTAAAGGCGTGTTTAGCGCATAAACTTATACTTATGGGTCTTATAGAGACTTAAATTTACCGTTTTTCATAAGTCACTGTTTGATTTGATAAATCTATTAAAAAATTAAAGCCACATAAGACCCTATAAATACCAAAACAATAAGCTATCATATTTACACTAGCTTATGAAAATGTTTGAATCAAAATTACATATATACCTTTCACCTTAATTATATAACTTTAAGTATCAATTCATGTCTTTTTAACTCTATAAATTTCAACTCCAACTATTAAACATGTTTATAAACTCAAATTCTAATCCAAAACTATAGCTCCAAATCCGATCCAAACTTAAATTAGTTATACAAATACATTCTAAGTTTATTACGCTTTCAATGTATTAAAATAAAAATAAGAAAAGGTATACCAAGTATAACCAAAGTAATGACAAGCAGCCGTCAAGGTTGATCAAAGATTACTCCTTCAGTTCGAGGTGTCATTCCATAACAACACTTGTCACAACCTCAATCGACACACCTAGTTCTCATATCCAAACAAAATTATCCACAACAAAATATTTTATCTAAAATATAGTAATAGTTTGAATATCAAGTAACCATTTCGAAAAATGTGTATCATTTATCCATAGTAAGTGACTGCATGCGTAAGTGTTCACGTACTCCTAACCCTAACATATACTATAAATAGAAGTCGAATGAGAATGTAAGTAGCATCATCTCATATTACAAACACACTCTTTAAGATACTAAAAATGAAGATCAACTCGTATTTGGGTTTTGCGCTTCTTGTTCTACTCGTCTCGTATACTTTTGCTGACGAAACATCAAAACAAGAGACAGTGACTAAAGGTTCTTAAATCTTCGTTCACCTTTTATTTAAGAGTACTGATATCATAAAATAACAACTTACTTTTTTAATAATAATTTAGTTTAAGAACTAATATTATAAAATACCATCTTACATTTAGTTGGTTTGTTTTAAAATATATACTTAATTATGTCTGAATATGAGAATTTAAGTTTGAAAATTGGCTAATAAATTAAGGCTTACGGTAGAACATGTAAAATTACGGCTTTAAGATTTTTTTTTTACCACTTGTGTAGAAGCAAAAGGAGCTGCGGACGTGGATAAGGTAGACGCATATGGTGGCGGCGGCGGAAACTGGGGAGGAGGTGGTGGAGGAGGAAACTGGGGAGGTGGTGGTGGCGGCGGATGCCGTCTTGGATGTTGCGGTCGTCGTGGATACGGAGGATGTCAAAGGTGTTGTGCCACGTTAGAAGAAGCTAAAGCCTTTACAGAACGTTCGTATCTTTAATCCCTTTTTAGTTAGCAACAAATGTTATAAAACTAGAGAGGGTGTTAACGCGTTGTGGCGGGTCTTAATATATGCTTCACTGTTTATAACATCCCATCCACATTTTTTGTAAATGTATATATATATAAAATAACAACGTATCTTTTAATATGAATAAACAAGAATGACATACCTTTTAAAATAACTACATAATTATTTACGGATTTTGTATATTATTATTAGTTGTTTAGTTTAATTATTTTTGTTAATTTTTCTAAAAAGCTAATTATTTTGTCATAAGTTAATTAGCCGTGGAACAAGTAACATTACGGCTTTGAGAATTTTTAAACTTGTGCAGAAGCAAAAGGAACCGAGAACGAGAACATGGATAAGGTTGACGCATATGGCGGTGGAGGAGGAAACTGGGGAGGAGGTGGTGGCGGACATGGTGGAGGTGGAGGAGGCGGTTGCCATCATGGATGTTGTTATGGCGGCCGCGGAGGATATTGCCAAAGGTGTTGCGCCTCACCAGAAGAAGCTAAAGCTGTTGCAGAACGTTAGTATCTTCGATCACTTTTTCAATAATAAAATTGATTTAACTTTATGTAAAAAGGCAAATAAGATAAAATTTTATATAATTATTGACATATTGTTTATATCATGCAGAGGCAAAAGGAGCCGCGGATGTAGATAAGGAAGCATATGGCGGTGGTGGAGGAAACTGGGGAGGTGGCGGTGGAGGAGGAAACTGGGGAGGCGGTGGTGGTGGTGGTTGTCGTCTTGGATGTTGCGGTCGTCGTGGATATGGAGGATGTTCAAGGTGTTGCGCCACACTAGAAGAAGCAAAAGCCTTTGCGGAAAAAAAAGTTAACCCTTGAAACCGTATGTAGTTTGTAAACTGTAAAATCGCAACTACGACTGTGATATCTAGCTTGTGTACTTTAGTGAACTCTAAATAAAATAGTACACGGTGGTGTAATAGAAAGTATGAATAAGAACGAAGTGGAAAAACTATCATTTTCCACCTTTATTTGGTATATATATATTTTGCTCTATCGACTTAGTTTATGTCCTCCACAAGATATATTGGCACCACCGTGTTCATATCATTTCCACCTCATAAATTAATTTCACATGATATTATCGGGTTCATGTCATTTTACTATTTATGATGAATTACGAGTGACAAAACACTTAACTTTTTTCGAATCCGAAAATCAAACAATAACACTTAACTTTTTTCGTCGCTACATCGCGGGAGTTCTATACTAGTATACTTATAACTTACTAGAATGTTCTAATATGTTTAATGCAAGTTAAACATCTCAATTTAAATAAACTATCAGATATATCTAAGTGTAATTGTTTTGACACAAAGCAAAATATGAAACTTACGTAAAGTACACCTACCCAAATAGTTTATCATTAAATGTAGATAAATGAATTTGTCTGCTCTTGAAGACTTGAATTAGAAAAAGATTGCAAAGTAAAAGAGAGATGCTCCTCTCTTGTTAATTGTTCATATTTCACCCAGACAACAATTTCTAGAATTGACCATCTCACTACCCATCTTATTCCAAGTGTGAATTGTGCGATGATGTTTTTGAGGTAGTTTTTAACGTTGGTGGTACCGTTACGTTTTATTTTATTTTATGTATTGTAATTTCTTGATTTTTTAATAATTATTTTATTTTATTTTTTTGCCATTTAACAAAAAACTTATCTACATACAGTTAGAAATTAATACCAAACTATTATTTCTACGATTTATATAAGTTCGAACTAGTACTAATAGATTATTAAAGAAATTAGAGCTAATATACAAAAAGGGAAAATAATTGTTATACTTGAAGAAACACAAAATATATTTATTTTCATTATTATTATTTTCATTATTATTATTTTCACCTAACAACCATCAAACAATCTTGTAGTCTCCATAAACGAACCACCCTAGCATTGGGTAGCCGTTCCCAGGGATTCAAAAGTCAACTGATGACCCGTCGATCCTTGTTAGTAAGAGATACTCATTCTTAACGAAGAACATGAGTTGTATTTTCTTTACACTTTGATTTCAATCTATAAACATATTATGGGTTGACTTATTTGTTTACTTAAATAATTTGAACTTAGCAATTTGATTAATGAATATATGGTGTCTGGATATAATTATGAATTATTGATTGGAACTATAGATGTTATATCGATGTTGAATATCTATTATTGATATCTTGAATCGGTGATTTGAAGAATTCCTTGATTACCTATGTTTGTTATCGGGGTGTTGATTTTATCCAAACTCAAATAACCAATTCGAGCCGAATCATGTTGGGTTAAAGGCGTTAATTGCGTTAAATATATCTATCCAAATAACCCGAAAACTTATACAAGTACGAGAATTTGTTTATCTTTTGTTAAGCGGGGTAACACGAATAATCCATATATGTTTAGACATAATATTTTGCTCTATTATTAATACTACTGCATTATTATAACCCCAATGCATTTTACTTGCTTTACCAAGTGGCTTTGTACATTCTTTTTCCAATTACAATCAGAGTCGGTTTCGAAAATATAGAGTCTTTGTATGAAATTTAAAAAAGGTCCCCTTATAAAGAACTTTTTTTATACATAGAAATACTTTTTTAATAAATCGTCGTCTAAATACATTTTTTTTTGTTAAGTTGTAAGCATTGTTGCATAACTCGAATTACTCAGTCGAGTAATGGTTGAGTAATCGGTACTCGGTCGAGTAATGGTTGAGTAATCGGTACTCGGTCCTACTCCGGGCCAATTTCATCCAAATCGTTCCATCTCCTTGGTGCTACAAAAAATTGGTTGAATCTCGTTAAAAATTGGCCAACACTTGGTCAAAGTCGCCCTAAATCGGTCGACTCGGTCAACAACTCGGTCCAATTTGCTTAAATCGGTCCAAGAGGAGTGACGCGGTTTCTTCATGCACACTCGTCGGAGAGAAATCCGGTCGGATTTGTAGGTTTTCAGATAAGGAGGGGAAGAAGATGAAGCGACTGACGTCAGATTGATAGGTTTAGTTAAATGATGTTTTTCTATGACAAGAGAATAACATTTTGGGCTTTTGTGCTTTTTGAGCTGTTTTTCTAACCTAAAGCGTATTAAAAAAATATCTAATTTATTTTAAATGTTTTAGTTAATAATACATATGTATTTTGTAGAATTCTTAATTATATAAATTATATATATAAATTCTAATTTTTTTAATTTATATAGAAAAACTTCAATCCGAGTACTCCCCGAGTAACCATCGAGTAATCCGATTACTCGCTACTCGGTTCTTGACCAATCGAATAACGAGGATCGAGTTCCACAAGATTGGTTGTTAGATAACTCTATACATGTATTTGAAAAATAGGCCCCTTTCCCGCTTAATGCCATGTGTAGTCGCACACCGTAAACATATGTCAAATCGGCCCTGATTACAAGGAAAAATGGCACATTGTGGTTGCTAGCTTACTATTCATTTGTCGAAGTTAGTAACTCCAAACAAAATTATATTGTTGCTTTGTTACTTTTGAATGTTTGTGTTGTTTATTCTTGTCATTGTACCTTTACATTTTTTGTTATAAATTTGCTAGCCCATTATTGTTGGCTAACCGTAGATTTGATACAAATTCATAGGATGGTTTAATGAAACGACATTTCAATATCCTTCAAATAATGTGGTTCATATTCTAACATTAATTAAAAATAGATGAAAGATTACGTCTAAATATGCTAACATTTAATTTATATTTTTATCGATGTGGAAAATGAGTTTGTATCCAACAATTATCCCCTCAAACTCAACTCGCGCCTTTTAGACCTCCCCCCAACAACAATATGTCCACTTGATCCAACCTTTTTATACCGTCGATATACTAACGGGACATGCTTACATGATTGCGGAAATCAAGGATACTTTCGATAAAAGACCCCATGGCACATTGTGGTTGCTTACCTTTTCATTTATCGAAGTTAGTAGCCCCAAACAAAAGTATATCTTTGGAAGTTGGAATTACTAGTGATCGCGCCATTTCCGCCGACCACATCATCGGGGATGCAACATAACTCTGCAACCATTGATAGTACCGTTTAGCCCTACAACATGCTTAATATCATAAGAACGAGGTTCCTTTTCTAAAACAATTGGAAATAGAGAGAAGAACTCATTGTCATATAAGCTAAGTTTGCTTGCAATAATCATCCCCATACACTAGTTCCTACCTCTTGGGTCTCCCTTCCAATGACAATCACATGCTCCAGCCTTTTTTATAATGCCAATATAGTCTCGGGACACACTATCATGATTGTGGTCATCTGGAAGTTTCAATACAAGACTTTAGGATCAACTTCACTCTAACCGAGCGGAGCAATAAGATTTTATTAAAAAAGCTCTAATACCAATTGATAAAACCATCTAGCCCAAATAACATATCCACATCATAAGACCAATAAGTAGAAATATAGTGCTATTACATAAGACCAATAAGTAGAAATATAGTTTCTATTACACAACTAGATCTGTTTTTGAAAACGTTCGCCTAATGGGCTATGAGGGGGACTTAAATACTTCAACGTTTTTAAAAGCAAAACTGTCCCCTAATGGAAATACTTTATGCACATTTTGCAACAATGAATTTCACAAAAGAGAACGGGATGGAATGAGGCAAGTTTTTCCTTGGCAACATACATGGTTTGTCTAGCCACAAACCATACCTACAATTTTTCAAATCTTATCTTTGATGGGATGCTATGGAACTTGGCAAATACTAAACATAAATTTTTAATGTACAAAAGATTCTTATAGCATATCCTAAATTGTGAAATAATGGATCTAACTAGATCCCAAAATGTTTCTCCTGCCCATTCTCATGCCAAGAAAGTATTTGCAAACATGAGAAGGGTAAACAAAGGTTTTTCTGCCAATGTTACACCATTGTTCTCTACAATGATGGCGGGAACAAGTGCTACAGATGAGAGACAAGTGACTTCACCTCTGTCTCAACCCCCATCTACTTCTCTTCCTACTGCTAGTACCTCTGCAGTTTCTACTACAAGTACTGCAAATGTTAACTCTGAGGCAACAACTGCAGTTTCTTCTGTCAGTGTTCCTCCAATTTCTACTGAGAGCATTCCTCCAGTTATAACTGCACCTATAGTCACAACTCTTGTGACTCCACCTTCTGCTTCTACACCACATCAACCACCACCAATTGTTGCTTCTTTCATAAGAAAGGCAAAGAGGGTTCCTCAGCCTCTTAAGCCTAAACCAACCCCTACTCCAATAATTTCCACTTCCTTGCCTGAACAATCTTCAGGTGAGGCTACTACATGGGAACACACTGAGCTTTCTCCCAAGCTCACTGAGGTGGTCGCTAAGGAGGGGGAAAACCATTTGGGAAGGGCTCCTACTACTGTTGCTCTTCTTCTCATAGTGAGGCACAAGACAGTATGAACATCATTAAGACCCAACCCAAGGTAACACAAACCATTGATGCTGCTTTTGTGGCATCTTTGGAACGTGGTCCTAGGTGCCAAGAAACCATGGGGGAGGGAACAACTTCTGCAGGGCAGAAGGGTCCCTCTACATCCTATGATCAACCACCTGTTGGTACTCAACAAGCAAAGGGTGAGGATAGATATAATTACTCTACTCTTGAATTGATGGAAATGTGCCAAACTTTTATAGTTAAAGTGGATAAACAAGGGGAGGAACTTGCCACTTTAACACAATTAGTGCATCAGCTGGTGAAGCAACATGAGATACTTACAGCTCAATTGATGCACAAGAACCCAGAAACAAGGAGTATTGGAACATCAACAAGACCATCCAACTCTTCTTCTTCTGCGGATGACACTCCACCGACTGACAAAAAGGGGGAGAAAGAAATAGAAGATCTTTTGTCAACAGAAGAAAATGCTACAGTTAAGGGGGAGGAGGTAGAGAGAAGGAGTGAGGATACAGTCATTACTGCTGTGACGTCCCGTCTATCTGAGGTACTTGAGTTACCGTCATTATTTTAATATTATTCGCAATTATTTTGACCCTTGTATTTCGCTTTATTTTACTCACGATTTATTATTGAGAATCAGGTTTTATGTGATTATTTTGATTCGTCCCTTGAGACGTAAGTTGATTTTACCCTAAGTGCCAAATAGTTAGTATGCTCATGAAAATAAGTTAGGAGGTTATGCCCAATTTGTCGGTTAACGTATTCTTTATCTTCGAGAAAACGTGCTTTTAAGCTTGTTTATCATTTACCGAAATCGTGCGTTTCTTGAATCCAAACTTAAATGTTATCATTTAAATGAATCATAATACCAATAATACTTATGATGAACTTGACTAAGTTCATTTGTAAAACAATCGGGAATCCTAAACGAATGCATATACGTAACGACAACACGAACAAAACGAAGCAAATCCAGGAAACAGACTGGGCGCGCCGCGGTGAGCTGGCCGCGCCGCGGTCATCCCCTGGACAGACATGTTTTGTTGAGTTGTGAGTCATCACTTGTATGTAACCTACTCTTAACACCTGCCCCCAAACGTGTCAACACCTCATGTTGGGCAGATTTATGACTCTTTTAGGGTCATACAAGCCCCATTTCATTTCACAAACACACACACATAACATCTCATTTCTCTCTCTCTCTACTTGAAGCTAACACACAAACACACACATTTCCTTTCATTTCATCTTTCTTGTGGCTGTGATTCCAGCAAGTAAACAACATTTAAACACCAATTTCACCACTATAAATCGTTTACATCATCATGGGAAGCTAGGGTTGGTCATCCATTTGGAATTTTAATTGGGTTATATCATTTTTGGGTCAAAGATCATCATCAAGCTTCAAGTAATCCCATCAAGTCTTGGATCATCCCATCTTCATTTTCTTTGGGGTATAATAACTAATCTCTACTGTACTTTCTAAGTTTTCTTCATTGCATGTATCATCTAACTACTTAGAAATGATTTTTGTAAAGTTTTGATGGGTAATAATCTTTGAAATCAAATTTTCATGAAATATGTATGGATCTTTGAATTAAATGGTGAAATGCTTTACAAAATGGTTGTTTAAAAGTATTTTGATGATTCCAGAACTTGCATGTTTGAATCTATTACATAAAAAGATGATTTTCCAACATAAAACGATTTTGTAAAATTTGGTTCGTCTGATGACGACCGCGGCGCAGTCACGCCACCGCGAGGCGGTCGTGGTGAACTTGTGACCGCGGCGCAGTCATCCCACCGCGGCGCGGTCGTGGACCAGATTCTGGAAATTTTGTAAACCCGTTAAATTGCACCTTTAACTTGTTATATTGGGAACCCTTATTAACGGTGAGTGTATTGTGTTTTGGAGGAGGACTTGACCTCAGTACCACGCCACCGAAGTCCTTGGTTCCGGATTCTATTCTTGTCAAATCTTGCGGGTGCTAACGGTATAATTGTTATCTTTGAGAATCTTTCGTTTCATTTCCATTATCCATCGTTATTCGGTTTTAGCCTTGAAAAATGGTTAGGAATAAATACTAGACCAACACTCAATGTATTATCGGATTTGGATTGAGAATGGACGAAACATATTAAAATGTAATCTAACCGAAAGTATCGTAATTAACTTATTATTGTATTATGTATTATGATTGAGAGTTAAAGTGTAACTTGTTATGAAGCGGGAAAGTGTACGGATTTTGGACAAATATCTTATGACGCGGAAGCGCTGCCGGATTTTCCATTTACGACATTTAAAACACTTAAATACTTAAAAGTAACATATTATGAAATAATATTGTCTTTGGGCTCAAGGACGCCAACGCAATCAAAAATATCATAATATTACTTAAAACGGATATTTTCAACCTCTTTGCGATATATTAAATCTTCGCCTCAACTTGATCATCGTTTTAAGTCATCAAAATATGTTTTGCGGCAAACTTTATAAATGGTTGTGAAAAGGTATTTTACTCTAAACATTTTGGTATGAAAACACTTCAAATTATCTAAAGTGTCAAATTGGACTTTTAAATTGATTTTGACTTTAATAAGTCAACATAAATGACATTTGACTTTCATAAGTCAACATCTGTGACTTTGACTTTTATAAAGTCAACATTCCTTACGTTTGACTTTGACCAAGTCAACATTGTTTCCGTTGACCTTGGTCGATCTATTGAAACTTGATAACAATATTCTATTAATCGATACTCCTAGTAATCATTTTCGATTCGGATTATCATCCTTTTCCAGTTGACGATTATGACGTGGAATGCCGATATCTCTCCGAGCGGTCGTGTTTGACGCGGAACATCGCCTTCTAAATACGTCACCTTATTTAAACTTATTAATATTTGGATTATCTTATTTAACTTAATCTTAACCGACAAGGCTAAACCGGACCTAGACTTATAGAGATACTGAGACTATGTTGTTTATTGTTTAAGGCACTTAGGCGGTGGAGTTGTAACTCTGTGTTGGTGTATCCGATATTTGTTTGCTGAAGCTTTATCAGTGAGTTATTCGTAGCCTTTGTCTTAAATATTTTTGGGTTGATAAGCGTATTTTAAAATGTCTGCTTGTATGCGGAATGTTGTTGATTATCTTGTTTGCCTAGTGGATTAGGTCTGCCTTAGATTAAGCCATTAGCCCTTGTTGTGGCCCCCTTATACACTTGTTAAGCTTTGAGCCCAACGGTTTTACATATATATAGATCTATATGGGTTATAGACCTAACCCTCACTGCTCGGTAGAATGTTTCTACGAGCGGATGTTATGGCCGGTTAATTTATTTGTTACCTTTGGTTGGCGACGACCTCAGGATTTGGGGTTGTACGGTCAGGTTCAATGTATGAATAGTCTAGGCAAAGTACCTCTCACTATTGGTTGTTGAAAACAAGATATATCATTTGAAATTAGCGTTGTTTGATGAAAATTGTCGATGGATCAACTTTTACTTTAAATTTGCGAATAATTCACCAACATGTTGTTGATGTCGTTTTAACGCTTTGCAGGAAATTGAGGATTCCTGTTGATCATGCCATTTGTGCTTTTGGGATATTTGTCTTGTGTATTTTGGAACTTGTGATACTTGTTGTAATGTCCTTGTTGTTCCATTTTGTTGTGTTTGTAATACATTCGTACTCGGCGATTTGACGCTTTTGGTTTTGTAATGTATTTTGTAAACACTTGACATGATTAATGTTATTTTGATGTTTTCCTTATCGGTTATATTGTTGTAATCTTGACTTTGATATTATAACTGGAACATCCCGTGTTTCCGTTTTTAGCGGGGTGTGACAGAAGTTGGTATCAGAGCCAAAGATTATAGCGAACCGAGTGATTTTAACTGAGTAAATCACTTGGACTATGACCATAGGCTTTTTGAATCGATTTTCTCTGATTGCAATGTGTGCACTATTTTTCATACGTGTTTATTTCGCGTTGATTTTGTGGCGTTTGGCCTTGTTTTTGCACACATTTGCTGATCGAATTTCTTTCCTTTTTATTTAGGACGATGGCGCCTAAGAGGAGAGTTGCGACACGAAGTTCGGCTAGACGTGCTACTGCGAACGCGAAGGCTAATACCGCGAATCAGAATGCGAGAGCGAATACGTCTAATACGAGAAGGAACAATGCGGAAAATGAATCAAATCCTGACATGGCTCAGATGATTGCTCAACAGTTAGCGGCGATGATGCCCGAGCTTGTAGCTCAACTTCGAGAGGGCACCGCCCAAGGTAATGGTTCGGGTTCTGGAAACCCTGAGCCGGTGGTTAATAATGAGGGCCCTGAGCCGGTTGTTGAGGGTGATGACGTTGTTGTAACTGGGTCTGGTGGACCCAAGACAGTTTCTGGTGGAGCCGAGGGCTCAGCTCGTCGTGTTGAATGCACAATGAAGACCTTTATGAGCTGCAAGGCCCCGAAGTACCGCGGAAATGAGGGAGCGTCTGGAACGCTCCAGTGGATGGAGAAACTAGAATCTATTTTCGATGCTATCGATTGTGCGGACAAAGATAGAGTCCGATTTGCTACGTTTGTATTTCAAGGAACGACTCTAACATGGTGGAACTCGGTCGTGAATGTGCGAGGCCGAGCGGAGATTAAGACCATGACTTGGGAGCAATTGAAGGAGTTAATGATTATTGAGTATGTACCTGAATCCGAGATTCAGAAGTTGGAAGATGAACTGTGGAACTTGACCATGGTTGGGTCAGACATTCAGGGATACACTTCGCGTTTCCACGCTTTGTCCCAGCTGGTTCCACATTTGGTTCGACCGGAACTCAAACGAATCGGTCGCTACACTCACGGATTACCCCCAACAATCCGTAAGAGTGTCCTATCCAGCAAACCGAGCACGTTTCAGAGTGCGGTTGAGATTGCGATTACTTTGACTCAGAATGCGGTTCGGGATGGTGAGTTACCCCCGATGATTGTTAAGCAAAACTCCGGAGGGAAACGGAGTGGTGGAAACCGCAATGAGGATTCAAGAAAGAGGTTTAGGAGGAATGATGCTCCTCAAGTTGCGAAGTCCTATGCAGCAGTGACAACGAGTACCCAGGGTAAGTACCCGCAGTGTGGACGGTGTGGTCGGTACCATACCAAAGAAGTAGCGTGTTGGGAGTGCAGTATCTGCAAGAAGTTGGGTCACACGGACAAGTTTTGTAAGGCCTCTAAGGGCAAGTGTTTTGGATGTGGTTCCCTGGATCATCATAAGGACAGATGTCCTAAGTTAGCTGCAGCTGGTAATGCTCCTCGAGGCAGGGCGTTTGTTATGGGAGCCAAGGAGGCTCAGCAGGATCCACACGTTGTTACAGGTACCTTCCTCATTTGTGGTCGACCTGCGTTTATTTTATTTGATTGCGGTGCGGATAGAAGTTTTATATCTGATGAGTTTAGGACTATGATCCCTTGTAAGTCTATACCTTTAGTACCTTCCTTTGAGATAGAATTGGCTGATGGTGAGTTCTTGCATGCGTCTGAGTTACTTTCCGACTGTAGTGTTAGTTTCGACGACCACTCTTTTCCTATCGACTTAATTCCGATTAGGTTAGGTAGTTTCGACGTAATTATCGGCATGGATTGGTTAGAGACGCATCGTGCGGAGATCGTATGTTTCGAGAAGGTAATCCGTATTCCGTTACCGCATGGAGAGCCGCTATTAGTTCAAGGAAATAAGGCAGGGAAGCGCCTCAAGATTGTCTCGTGTATGAAAGTCCGGGAGTACATTAATCGGGACTGTTCACTCTTTCTTGCACACCTTGTGAAGAAGGACAACACTGAGAAGCTGGAGAAGAAACCAGTAGTGTGTGATTTCCCCGATGTGTTCCCAGAGGACTTACCTGGTTTACCACCTAGACGTGAGGTAGAGTTTAGGATTGACTTAGTTCCCGGAGCAGCGCCAGTGGCAAAGGCTCCTTATCGGTTAGCACCTTCGGAGATGTTAGAGCTCTCTAAGCAGATCCAGGAGTTAGTGGATAAAGGCTTCATTAGGCCGAGTTTCTCTCCGTGGGGCGCGCCGGTACTCTTTGTAAAGAAGAAGGATGGTTCGATGAGATTGTGTATAGATTACCGAGAGTTGAATAAGCTGACTGTAAAGAACCGCTATCCTTTACCTCGTATAGATGATTTGTTTGATCAACTGCAAGGTTCACGTTTCTTTTCTAAGATTGATCTACGGTCCGGATACCATCAGTTGAGAGTGCTAGAGGAGGACGTTCCGAAGACTGCTTTTCGGACGCGATACGGTCATTATGAGTTTTTAGTTATCCCATTCGGTCTCACGAATGCGCCTGCAGCATTTATGGAAATGATGAACCGTATCTGCCGTCCTTACCTCGATAAGTTCGTGATAGTGTTCATCGATGATATTCTGATTTATTCTCGTAGTCGTGCGGAGCACGAGGAGCACTTAATAATAGTGTTGGAGTTGCTCAGGAAGGAACAACTCTACGCTAAGTTCTCGAAGTGCGAGTTTTGGTTATCTGAGGTTCAATTTCTTGGCCATGTGGTTAGCAAGGAAGGCATCCACGTTGATCCTGCCAAGATTAAAGCCGTCAGAGATTGGGTTGCTCCTAAGACACCCACCGATATCCGTTCATTCTTGGGTCTGGCAGGTTACTACCGTCGCTTTATTGAGAATTTTTCGAAGATAGCTTCGCCGATGACGAAGTTGACCCAGAAGAACGAGGAGTTTATTTGGGGTGCCGAGCAGGAAGAAGCCTTTCAGTTATTAAAGAAACGGTTGTGTGATGCTCCTATCTTGAGTCTTCCCGAGGGTACCAAAATTTTTGTTGTATATTGCGATGCGTCGCATAAGGGACTCGGGTGCGTACTGATGCAGAACGGAAAGGTCATTGCGTATGCCTCTCGTCAGTTAAAGATTCATGAGAAGAACTACACGACCCATGATTTAGAATTAGGCGTTGTGGTTTTTGCTTTAAAGATTTGGCGTCATTATCTGTACGGTACTAAGTGTACTGTGTTCACTGATCATAAGTCGTTACAGCACATCTTTGACCAAAAGATGTTGAATATGAGGCAACGCCGATGGGTGGAATTGCTTAACGACTATGATTTTGAAATTCGTTATCATCCGGGAAAAGCTAATGTTGTGGCCGTTGCGTTAAGTCGCAAGGAATCGGTTAAGCCGGTGAGAGTTCGCGCTATGATGGTTTCTATTCAGTCAAGTTTGAAGACTCGTATTATTCAGGCACATCAGGAGGCTCTCACCGAGGATTGCCTGAAGGATGAAGGATTATTTGGATTGGCACGGCAGTTGGAGCCGAAAGACGACGGGGTATTGTATTTCTTGGATCGTATTTGGGTTCCCGTCGGTCTTAGGCAGTTAATTTTAGATGAAGGTCACAAGTCGAATTACTCCGTTCATCCCGGAGCGGATAAGATGTATCACGACTTAAATGATTTTTACTGGTGGCTTGGCATGAAGAGGGCGATTGCCGAGTATGTAGGCAAGTGTTTGACCTGTTCTAAAGTTAAGGCTCAGAATCAGAAGCCTTCTGGCCTTCTTCAGCAGCCAGAGATCCCGCAGTGGAAGTGGGAAAATATCACGATGAATTTTGTCACGAAGCTTCCTAGATCTTCAGGAGGTTATGACGCTATTTGGATGATTTTGTCAAAGACCTTCCTTTGCAAAAGAGAAAGAGTTATCAAGCTTTCCAACTCGCATGCTTTGAATCAATTATCATCTCATCAACATGGATGATATAGAATGCAAGGAATGATAAAGTGTTTGAAGACAAAGATTACTCGGTGGAGGAGTTTTTCTTTAAATTTCAACAAGTCTCTTTTTGTTGATTTCATAGTAGGAGTAAAAAATTATCCATAGATCGGTCTATTTGGTAATCTTCCCTTTAGAGGCATGTTATATTGTAACTAAATAATTCTATTGTATTACTTTCCTTCCTATCTAGATTTCTTGTTAGATGATATAGGTTTTTCTTAATACTACTATCCGTTTAAATAAAACACATAACTAGAACTGGTATTCTGTAGATACCAAATGTAATGTTTTGTTAATAATCAAAATAACCATGGTTATGGTAAGTTTTTCAGTCTAATGTTTCACAACTAGCTAGTGGAAATACATGGTAAATGCATGTTTTCTTCCATTTTTGCTAAAAGGCCCGGGCTAACTTGAGATATGCATTTACATGTATTTATACCTTTGTTTTCAATTTGCTACATTTAAAATCATATATATATATATACCAAGGTTCGAAAATGTAGTTTGCAAGAACATTTCTATTTGTCGAGACATTTTTCTAGGATTTAATCCTGATATGACACAATGTTGATATGTTCTGTAAATTTGTTCCTATTGCGCTTGTTCTAAACTTATACAGATCGATTAAAGTGTAAAGTACACATATAAAATGGAGCATAACAGATCTTTTGTTGTGTTGATGAAGAAACTCTGGAAATCAAAGTTGCAAAAGTTTATAAAATCGATAAATTTGTTTACTCTTATTAATCTCATAAAT
This sequence comes from Senecio squalidus, assembly GCA_910822075.1. NCBI lineage: Eukaryota > Viridiplantae > Streptophyta > Magnoliopsida > Asterales > Asteraceae > Senecio > Senecio squalidus. The sequence continues at coordinate 3,235,522 of CAJVGC010000060.1, forward strand.
AACCAAGCACTAATTCGTAGCCTTGAATCTTTTTCTCGTCTTATTCTAAGAAAGGTTATTTCATTGTTTCTTGGTAATAGCTTCATAAAATATGTGAAACTGATCACGTTTCTTGTGCTCCATACAAATAAGAGCTTGACTAGTCATGGCAATTAGTAACCAACAAGATATAAACGCTAAGTTTCACATAAGTTAACATAAAAGTAAAATATCATAAGACATGCATCTCGTTAGAACACAAGTATATACCGATTGGGGATCGTCTACATATATTTTGGCAGGGAGACGGAGGTGCTAATGTTATCCGCCGTTACTTATTAGCTCTTTTGCTCTTATATTATTTAACCATCTTGACATAAGTACTCTTACATAATACATGCTTGCAAGCAATTAACATTAACCTCATCTTCTATTTTCTCATTTTTTGCCACCATCTCCTCTTCCGCCATCTCCGATTCCACTACCCATACCACCTCCTGCTCCAATCCCTACACCTCCACCTCCGCCTCCACTTCCACCACCTCCCTTGTTGCCTCCACCATGTCCTCCACCTCCGCCTCCACTTCCACCACCTCCCTTGTTGCCTCCGCCATGTCCTCCACTTCCGCCACCGTGTCCACCGCTGCCTCCGCTTCCACCACCCTTGCTACCTCCACTATTGCCTCCGCTACCTCCACCACTGCCTCCGCTACCACCACCCTTGCTACCTCCTCCGCTGCTCCCACCGTGTCCTCCACTACCTCCGGAGCCACCGCCTCCACCACCCTTGCTACCTCCACCAGTGCCTCCGCCATGTCCTCCACTTCCACCACCCTTGCTACCTCCTCCGCTGCTCCCACCGTGTCCTCCACTACCTCCAGAGCCACCTCCTCCACCACCTTTGCTGCCTCCGCCATGTCCTCCACTTCCTCCACCACCGCTACCAGCCCCTCCACTTCCACCGCTACCTCCTTTACTACCTCCTCCGCTTCCTCCGCCTCCCTTGCTCCCTCCTCCGCTACTGCTTCCTCCTCCACCCTTGTTTCCTCCTCCACCACCACTACCCCCACTACTTCCGCCTCCTCCTTTGCTACCCCCGCCACTTCCTCCTCCTCCACTACCACCACCACCACCGGTTCCCCCACTCCCTCCTTTGCTACCCCCTCCACTACCACCACCTCCACTACCACCACCTCCTTTACTTCCGCCTCCACTACCCCCACCATGACCGCCTCCTCCGCTACTTCCACCACTTCCACTCCCTCCTTTGCCTGCACCTCCACTTCCACCACCATGACCTCCTCCTCCGCTACTTCCACCGCTTCCACTTCCTCCTTTGCTACCACTTCCTCCTCCGCTACTTCCACCGCTTCCTCCACTTCCTCCTTTGCTACCACCTCCTCCTCCGCTACTTCCACCGCTTCCTCCACTCCCTCCTTTGCTACCACCTCCTCCTTTGCTACCACCTCCTCCTCCGCTACTTCCACCGCTTCCTCCACTCCCTCCTTTGCTTCCACCTCCACCTCCACCACTATGACCTCCGCCGCTACTGCCACCACCATGGCCGCCACCTCCGCTACCGCCACCACCATGTCCACCTCCACTGCTACCTCCACCACCATGTCCACCTCCACCGCTACTTCCACCACCATGACCTCCACCTCCGCTACCTCCACCACCTCCTACGCTTCCTCCACCGCCAATACTTCCACCTCCACCGGCTCCAATGCCAACAGTCTCTTCTGACCAGTCACTAAGACCGCCTCCAACAATACCAACTTCATCAACCGAGCGTTTCTTTTTTTCAAGTTCCGACCCTGAAATTTATCAGTTGCCCAAGTAATTAACTCCCATGAAAATATTAAAATAAAGCTTATTGACTAGTCGACTTAAGAAAGATACATGAAACTAGATATCCATTTAATTTCGTTTTCTACTTGTCACACGTCATATTAACAAAACCTCTTTCACATGACATAAATATTTCTTATAAAAAAAGGGAGTACAAGGCTAATGATTACCATGCTAACGCGAGTATCACTGCCGATTGAAACATAAAAAACATGTTTCTATGAGACAAAAATTCCTTTTCTAACTAAGTTAAAATAAATATATAAACATTCACATTTTTCTCATCTATCTTATGTTGTGAATTAAACATTTACATTTGTTTAAGACCCTAAAACATAAACAAAACGAAAAATGGATGGACAATTAACTCACCGTCATCAGTAGTCTCGATTAATCTTGCCGAAGAGATGACAATTCCAATAGCAAATAAAAGACCAAACAAAACCAAGCTCTTTCTCATCTTCATATTTCTTCTTCTTAATGTATTAAACTATGATTCATCACTTCTCTTCTATATATAATGCTCGAACTAATGAAGTGATAGACACTTGCAAGTAGTATCCCCAGAGGAGAAATGACACGTAGTGTTACATCGATGATGTGTCTCGTCCCTTAAGTGACACCACAGCTTGTGTTTGATGAGATGGAAACTGATGGATATATGATCATCGACATATTCCTTAATATATGGTAATTTGACATGTCCAACAATCCTGAAAATAGAAGTATTTGACAAGTGGATAATTGGAAAGTTTGGATGTTTCTTAGTTAAGCTTTTGATTCTCGGAAGTTCGAATGTTTGTCTTTTTAGTATGAAAAATGCGAAGAGACTTATCGGAGATGAACAGAGTTAACATAGTGTAGATAAGCTAGTCGTAAATAATTTTAACATTCTTTCTAACAATACGTTCTAGAGCAACTTTCATGGGTTTTTGAAATGTTACAAATTCTTAATTATATGTCGGCATGTACTCATGGGATTTTTCACATCGATGAATTTTTGTATTAAGGATTTTTAATAATCCATAGCGTAAACTGTTGGTCGCCTTTCCCGGAACCCCTTTGAACCCTAATACCAAACTAATTGCGGAATAACTAGTTTGTACGTATGTATGGTGAAGAACAGCTGATATAACCAAATGAATGATTCTATTATGCTTACGTGTTTGATTACAACCACGAATAGAATCTAAACAAACGATTACAAGACTTTAACACTCAAGAACACTCAGTTTCGTGACCTAGACCTAAGCTCACGTAACTATTCTCGATATGAATGCTCTGGCAACTTTCAACCACCGCATTTATGATCCCGAGGCTGCTATTTATAGGCAGCACGAAAACCTAGAAGAGTTACGCGCATGTAACTGTCTGGGAGACAGTTACGCACGTAACTCTCTAGTTACGGGAGCGTAACTTAGTTACGTGACCGTAACTCAGTTACGCGAGGGTAACTGTTAGTTACCCTCCGAAACTTACATAAATGCGTATTTGACTTTACAACTCGATCTAATTACATTCTAACTCGACGACACATTCTAATGAATACAACTACAGACAATAATGTTCCAACAAACTCCCCCTTGGATGTAGCTTGTATTCTTCAAAATTTTCTTGAACTTTGGTGTCGAGAGATCGAGAGTTGATCCTTTAAACTTCACAGAGAGTTTCTACGGTGTACAGTCTGCAACCGATAGCTTGCGAATCTTTCTGACAGCTAATCTTCATCATTAAGCAACGCGGCTCCATGAATATCAGCTTCGAGTCCTTGACTTCCAGGAAGTACTAAACTCTTCAAGATCCGATCTTTAACTCTGTAAACCTGGCTTACAAAGACAAAACTGACCAAATACGTGTTTTTGTTCTTTAAACTGATAAAATTTCTCATTTTTCAGAAAACACGTGATAAAACCTTTTAACCATAAACGATACGTGACAACGTAGAAAATAAACGCAGAAATAAAATCTTTTTGGATTTTTGTTTGTTTTCTTAACCTAAAACCGAAAATCTTTCATCTATAAACTATTCACACTACTTTAGCAACCTACAAAGAGCAAATCTTTTTCGTTAGGGATTAGTTTGCTTTTAGGATCATATCGCAGAAGTCGAATCACAAGAATCAGCCGATTATTAGTATATTTGTCCTCTTAAGTACAACATAGATATCATACAAAAAATCTTCCGATTATTAATTTTACAACTGTTTATATGGATCCCACTTATATTTACACTTAGCTAAATCCGAACTTCCCTCAAAGCGTCATCAAACCTCCGGTATTTATTTAGGAAACTGTCACCTTATTCCTAGATTATTAACTATTCTAAGTATTGAAAATGCATACATATAGTATTGAGTTTAAGCATTTATGCCATTTTCATTATTTATTAGCAATATTTAAGCTTTATAAGCTTTTATTGACTCGTGAATTCCTCCCTCTGTCTCTGCCGTTTATCAAGTAAGCACCAAGAGTTATGGAATTCTTATTTGACTCTACTCTCCCCTTTATACTAACTTGCAGGAAACTATGATTTCGCAACCTTATAGAATCCTGGAGCGTCTCAAGGATACGAGTTTTACTTAGATTTAATTATTTATAACTCCTCAAACTTTATACTAACTGCAGGAAACTATGATTTTGCAACCTTATAGAATCCTGAAGCGCCTCAAAGTTATGAGTTTTATTTATATTCAAACTCTTTGAGTTTTAGATAAAAGCGATTATTTATTATATTTTTTTTGTTTTTCTCTCAATTTTTCTTTTCCTCGCTTTTTCTATTACTCTCAGATACTTATTTATATATATATATATATATAGTAATATCCTATGGTGACAGATTCCAGGCACACCGAAAGTTTTCAGCTTATCACAGAGATGAACAAACTTAACCGTGTTACCCATTAGAAACAGGTTCCGAAAATTGTTTATATGATATTGGCCGTACCTACAAATACATCGAACAAAAAGTTATGATTCTGATTTTTAAAATCTGCGATTTACTATCATTTCCTAAGGTTTTTACAAACTTTCTCCCCCTCTTTTTTATGTTTTTCTGATTTTTATTGTTTTTCTGATTTTGCATAACTATACAAATCCTAAAAAAACTTAAAAAGAAAGATTTCGAAGTCACGATCAAACGATTTAGGTTTTTATCAATTTGGACGCTTTATACTCAATTGAGATTATTTAACTTTAACTCAATGAGTTTTCAAAAACTTTATACTCAGTCGAGATTATTTAACTTTAGACTCGACGAGTGATCAAAACTTTATACTCTTTTTGAAAAGAGTTTTGCATTTAAGCAAAACCGTTTTTGTTCGAGTTCGCAAGTGTTATATGTTGCGAAGTCTTAAACGCTTTAAACTTACTAAATTAGGTAAGAAAACTTACCTTCTCGGTTGAGAAGGAAATCTTTAAACTCACTTAAGAGGTATTTCTGATTTCCGTCATAACGATGAAGGCATATGATCGATTGATCGTATGTAAGCTCACGTGATCCTTCATGTTCCTTTACATTGCTAAGCAGAAGATAACTTTCTCAAAACTGGCCTTTCCGTTCGAGATTATTCCTTTACCCGTAATTGTACTACCCTTATCTCCAGCGAATACAACGATACCCCATCTATAGGTAAGAAACCCGTAAGAAGGGAGATGTTGCCTGTCGTGTGCCCTGAACAACCACTGCTGACATACTACGTATTATCTACAGTTCACTTTGGTCGTTCCTGCACATCTTAGAAGAAAGGTTAGTTTGTAACGGGGACCCAAGCCTTAACCGACTTGGGTCTCCCACTTTCATCGGTAATGATCACATCAACCAATTTATGGTCTTTCTGATAATCAGTAGTGGTTGATGTGTCATCCTGATGTTCGAGCGACTCTTTATCATCTTTAACAGTCTTAGTCAATTTCGATTTTGGATCGGTTTTGACCTTGACTGAAGGAGAATCAACCTTTGGTTTGTTTGGTTGATTCTTCCTTTGAGGAACAGACTTAACGTTTGAAGTTGTTCTTGACTCTTTACGTTTCAAAATTAAGCTTTTCAAACGAGGACAAACCTTGGCAATGTGTCCCTCACATCGACTTGTTGCGGAATAACTAGTTTGTACGTATGTATGGTGAAGAACAGCTGATATAACCAAATGAATGATTCTATTATGCTTACGTGTTTGATTACAACCACGAATAGAATCTAAACAAACGATTACAAGACTTTAACACTCAAGAACACTCAGTTTCGTGACCTAGACCTAAGCTCACGTAACTATTCTCGATATGAATGCTCTGACAACTTTCAACCACCGCATTTATGATCCTGAGGCTGCTATTTATAGGCAGCACGAAAACCTAGAAGAGTTACGCGCACGTAACTGTCTGGGAGACAGTTACGCGCGTAACTCTCTAGTTACGGGAGCGTAACTTAGTTACGTGACCGTAACTCAGTTACGCGAGGGTAACTGTTAGTTACCCTCCGAAACTTACATAAATGCGTATTTGACTTTACAACTCGATCTAATTACATTCTAACTCGACGACACATTCTAATGAATACAACTACAGACAATAATGTTCCAACATAAACATGTTGCTAAGAATCTATGGAATGATAGTAAAAAACGGTTTAACTTAGATAACTTTAATCTCTCAAATTTCAAGGACTTGACTTCGTCACCCTCTCGGACTCCTTGCAAACTTCAAGAACGGTTTGTACATGCTTTGATGTGGTTGTTCACACCACGCATTGGGTCATTCGGAAATATAGAAATGAGGTAACTTTTAATATCAAGAGGCCTAGAAACGATATCTTCTTTGAGAATGTTAAACTTGTATCCTTTATATGGTTATCTAGTACGTTGGCGTAAAAAAGATACGATAGATAATTAACTTGTAATCCATGCCTATCCCTTTCCGATGCCTTAAAATCGCTCTACTTTTACTAGCGTCTTACTAGTTATGCGATGTATGTATAATTATTTTTCCGTTAAAGAAAAAGAAAAAAAAAAGATAGCTATCACATAATTAGACTAAAAAGACAAAAAAAAAAAAAAAAAAAAAAAACTCTCTTTTTTAGGTTTTGTCTATTAGTGACAAAGCTTCTGGCAGAAACACTTCTTTTTTATGGCGAAAAAGATGGCGGAGTAGTCTAAGGAGTGCATGTAGCTGCATATGGCTTTGACATATGTATTTTAAGTATCGCTACGTGCATATCTATTTATCAAAGGGTATACAATATCACTACATTTGGCGAAATAATCATTTATTAAATGGTGTCAGATTTGTTTCCTTACTCTTCTCAAGATATAAAAATTAAATTACGGCTTTGACTTACTCGTGTCGTAAATAAAAGTAGATATACAGTTAATGTTATAGATATCACTTGACGCTTGTTAACTCCTTTTGAATTGATAAAGAAAGACTTCCAACCGGAACTGATTTCACAAGAAAGGCATTGATGTCTATTCGAGGTGGTCTACTATATACGTGGTGTACTATACTTTTTGAACGCGTAACGCTAAGGTTAGAGTAGACTATCTGTTGGGTTATAACTTAGTTGATATAGTTTAACCATAAACAATGAAACCTAACAAACAAGCGAAAGTAACTTAATCAAACAGTTTGAAGATTAAGAAGTTACTACGGAAGATCAAAAGAATAAGTTGGTACGGCTGTTCAACGTATTACAAAGGTTACTGCGGTAGATGGAGTTACTACGGACAAAGTCAAGAATCAATATAAATGACAAGATACGGAAGAAGTCAAAGACACGGAAGACACGGAAGACTTACCATATCTTGTTAATATAATCTAAGAGTTATAATTAGATTATATTTCCTTTTGTTAATTAAGTAAAGTTTCCTTATTCAATGTTTAGATAAGGATAGATGTAGAATTCTAGTTTATCTAGAACGAGCCTCAAGGTCTATAAATAGATAGATCCTTGAAGAATACAAAACACGTTGTATTGATAAATTTGATTAATGCAATTGAGGCTTATAATTCGACAATACTTTTGTTTGTTTTCTTATTCATTAGTTATTGTTCGACAACTCGTAATATTGAAGTGTTCATCCGCTGCTGAACTTCTTCAATAGATCACGATCTAACGAAGGCGAACTTATTAGTTTACATAGACTAATACGATCCTGACAAGTGGTATCAGAGCACAGGAGGTGCTTTAGATCCATTGATCAACGAGTTGATAATTCTCACAAGAAGAATCAATTACAACCATCATGACGGAAGTTGCGCTTAGAAAAGTTCCCATCCTAAACAGCAACGAATTCGATCTATGGAAGCTACGAATCAAGCAACACATCCTACTGGCCGACTATACAGTATGGGATGTAATCATCAACGGCAACAAACGTCCTACTGCCCAAGGAGCTTATGGAGAACCAGGAGTGAATGCTCGCGCACTAGTAAGCGATCTTGAACGCAGGGAGAAACAAACTGAGATCAAGGCTCTTAGTATTCTTATGATTGCAATCCCCAACGAATACCAATCGCAATTCGAAGAATATGAAGATGCCAAATCGCTATGGGAAGCATTGGAGAAAAGATTCAGCGGAACCAAGAATACCAAAAAGAACAAGAAGGCGCTTCTCAAACAGGAGTATGAAAACTTCAATGGTATACCTGGCGAACGAATGACTCAGACTTTTGATCGATATAAAAAGCTCACTGGAGAGATGATAAGCGCAGGAATCAAGTATGAGAAGGACGATCTAAACAGAAAGTTCATCCGAGCTCTAGGAAAGGAATGGATTGTGTATACGGTCATCTACAGACAAGGAGATGCCCTAGAAGCCCTAGAGTTGGATGATCTCTACAACGACCTCAGAGTCTTTGAATCTGAAGTCGAAGCGGAAAAGGTGTCCAACAACAATCCAAGTATTACCAATGTTAATACTGCTCTCACTACAACATCTGGAGTATCCAAACATGATGTCAGCGAAGAGATCTCATTCGAATCTTTTATATGTAAGTGTGCTAATCTCACAGTTGAAGAGGTTAAACAGATGCATCAAGATGATTCTGATGAAATCGATCTCAAGTGGCAATCTGCTATGTTGGCACTACGCGCTAGAAGATTCTTGAATAGAACAGGAAGGCGATTCAACCCACGAAACAACGAACGAATCACCTTCGACAAGAGCAAAGTGAAGTGCTATGAATGCAGTGAACTAGGTCACTTCGCTAGAGATTGTCCAAACAAGTCAAACACCAACAATCCACGAACCACTCAAGAGACAAATCAAAGTGCACTCATGTCACAGGACATCTTTGGATTTGATTGGAGCGACTTGGCTGAAGAAACAAGTCAGAATAGAGCACTAATCTCTGAGGAACAAAATCACGTAGAAAACACTGCGGCTACTGTTCACCATGCATGCATAGCCGTAGTAACTGATGATACGGACATTCTTGTAGAATTAGTTGCTACGGATGATGCTTTTTCTACGGAGCTTGATTATACTGACGTTGGAATTCCTGCACTCAACAACGACATATTGGGATATGACTGGACTGATGATGATCAAGGAGCACCACACGAGGATGCTCTCATGGCTATTGACTCACCAACTCCAGATTCAGCATCTCTTATGGCAGAGGTAATTAACAAACTTTGTACTCCTGAATGTAAAAATATAATCACTAAGTACAAAGATCATAATCAATTAATGAGTGACTCCATTAAAGACTTAGAAGAACAAAGAAGGTCAGCTCTTAGAGTAATTGATAATCTAGAAAACCAGATTAAGTCCCACAAAGTAAATGAACAAAGCTATCAAGAAAAGATCAATCTACTTGAATGGCAACAAGAGGACTTACTTCTTAAACTCAAAGCGGCTAGGGATAAGGTTAAACTTTTAGAACAAGAACACACTAAAATTGAGTTAGATGTAGGGAAGTTAGAATTTGCCTCTAAATCTGTAAACGACCTTTGTCAAAAACAAATTCATAGTAAGGTTAAAGCAGGCTTAGGTTACAAAGAAGTTGCCCCTCCATTTAACCAAAACTATATCCCACCATCTTTAGATGAGCCTAGAATCCCAATCTCTCAGACACCTCCAAAAGAATCATTCAATGTTGATCCACTCAACTATGATGAGGTTCTAATAGAGGACTTAGTGGAAGAAAGTAAAGTTCATGTTGTCAAGAACAAGGATATTCCATTGGAAAATCATCTACTCACAATAGAAGGAATAACTTTACCTTCTACACAAAGTTTAGTGTCTCTGCCCTCCACTAACCCCATTAAGACTGCAAAAACACCTTCAGAAAGCAAAAATAAGCAAACACCTAAGGAAAACAACAAGACTTGGAAACACATAGGCAAGAGAGGAAATCAAAGAAACATGAACCAGGTCAAAACCCAAAAGGGTCAGGTTGTACCACACACTAGGAAGGGATGCTTTATTTGTGGTAAACTAAATCACTATGCAAAGATCTGTTATCACAATCCACAAAATCAAGTGCAAGTAACTCAAAAACCACATCATGGGGTGGGATACAAGGGAAGGGTTGTCTCTAACACCAACTTTGTTAAACAAATATCTTCAGAAAAGCAAAGTGGTAAAAACAGGAACAAAACTTTCAACAATAAAGGTGGTACTGCTAGACAAAACATAGTTTCTACGGCTAAGGTTAATACGGTCAAAGGTAAAGGTGTTAATACTGCTCGTGTTAATACTGTGAAACCTAACCGTATGAACCCTACTCGTGTTAATACTGCCAAAGGTAACTTTGTCACTAAGGCTCCTATTAACCATAAGAAACAAAGATATGTCAAACCAGTGCCTACTCAAATTGTTAAATCAAAAGTGGTGACACCCAAAATTGTTCATAAATATAAATCTCTCAAGAAAGTGTGGCAACCAAAGGTTCAAGTAACTCAACCACCTATCCCCACTGATTTTACAAAACTTGTACAAAGGAAGGTGAGTTACTTCGATGATATGGGCAAACCCAAGTCAACTTTGGCTTGGGTTCCCACCAGAAACTAATCTCTAATGTTAATGTGCAGGTTCAGCCAACAAACGAAGATGAGAACAGTTGGCATGTAGATAGTGGCTGCTCCAGGCACATGACGGGCAACATGTCCTGCCTACAGGACTTTGAAAAGTTCAACGGAGGATACGTTGCTTTTGGAGGCAATCCAAAGGGAGGAAAGATTACTGGAAAGGGAACAATCAGCAATGGCACACTACACTTCAAGGATGTGTACTATGTGCAACAGCTTCAATATAATCTGTTAAGTGTTTCTCAAGTTTGTGATGAGAAACACACACCGATCTTCACTGCTACTGAATGCATTATAATGAAGCCTGGGTATGTAATCGATGAAAGCATGATACTACTCAGAACACCAAGGAGGGACAATGTTTATTGTCTAGACATGTCCAAGGTTCAAGTTAATTCTACTGAAGCATGCTTTCTCTCAAAAGCAACTTTGGATGAATCAACTCTATGGCATAGGAGGATGTGCCACATGAACCTGAAAAACATCAACAAACTAGTTAAGTCTAGCTTGGTTAGAGGACTCCCAAACAAGCAATTTAACCTGGAAGACAATTGCTTAGCTTGCTTGAAGGGGAAACAACACAAGTCTTCCCACAAGATAAAGGAAGTCAACTCTAACACCACTCCTTTACATTTACTACACATGGATCTCTTTGGTCCTACAAATGTAAAGAGCATTGCAAAGAAGTCATACTGCTTGGTCATCACCGATGATTACACAAGATATACATGGGTTTATTTTCTTGGTACCAAAGATGAAACGAGCCAGCTTCTCATCTCTTTTATCACTAAGATTGAACTTCAACTCACTCAGAAGATCAAGAAAATCCGTTGTGATAATGGTACAGAATTCAAGAATAGTGTGATGAATGACTTCTGTGAGAAGAAAGGAATAGAACGCCAATTCAGTGCTGCCAGGACTCCTCAACAAAACGGAATTGCTGAAAGACGTAATAGGACACTGATTGAGGCAGCCAGAAGCATGCTAGCTGACTCAAACCTTCCTATCTTCTTCTGGGCAGAAGCAGTTAACACTGCCTGCTATGTCCAGAATAGGGTGTTGCTCGTTAAGGCACACAACAAGACACCATATGAGCTACTACATAAGAAGCAACCCTTAATCAGCTTTCTTCGTGCTTTTGGATGCCCATGCACAGTTCTTAACTCAAAAGACTATCTTGGCAAATTCGAAAGCAAAGCTGATGAAGGAACATTTGTTGGCTACTCATCTCAAAGCAAAGCATATCGGGTCTACAATCACAAATCAAAGATCATTGAAGAAAGCTCAAATGTCACATTCAATGAATACACACCCAACAAGAGGGGACTTGGACCAGATTGGGTATTTGATTTGGATGCCTTAACAAGATCTCTAAACTCTAACTTTGAGTTTCATCCAAAGCAAGTTGATACGGATCGAGTTGCTACTGAGAGAGTTACTACGGCAACAAAATCCACGACTACGGCACCTGTTCCTACGGCTCCTATTACAGGTACTGCCCGTTTAGATGTGATGGAATATATCAATCTTCCCATTATTTTGGAGGATTCCATCTCATTAGCAACATCAGACTCCTCTCACACTGAAGAAACCTCCTCCAAAGAGGATGAAGAACCAGAATCTCCTCACACTGAGGGCAAGTCTACAAATGAGGACGATGAGGCACAACCACATTCACCAGTAGCTACGGTTGATGCCACTAGACCCAATGGAGTACCACGTCTCATTGAAGAGGATGAAAATGGCGTTGAACAATTGGTCTATGACGATCTTGAACCATATCCTAATACAAATAACAACTCCTCATTCATTACTCCTCCAACCACTGGGCAATATACAAGTAATGTTCTGCCCGACATGAATGAGACAAACTTAGGAGTTGGATTCCGCCCTGAAAAGGTCCCATCATCTAGTGTTGCCAAAAACCATCCTTCTAATCAAATCATTGGCAACTTTGATATCTCAATGGAGACCAGAAGTCAAACTAAATCTAAGAAGGTTTCTCAAAATGCCCTTATCAACACATGTCTCTTTGCATGCTTCCTCTCTCAAATGGAGCCAAAGAAAATTCAAGAAGCTCTACTTGATCCACACTGGATAGAAGCATGTCAGGCAGAGTTGCTTCAATTCAAGATTCAAGGGGTATGGGTACTAGTTAAGATCCCATATGGAAAAAAGGTGATTGGTACACGCTGGATATTCAGGAACAAGAAAGATGAGCGTGGAATTGTGATCAAAAATAAGGCAAGACTAGTTGCCCAGGGCTACACTCAAGAAGAAGGCATCGACTATGAAGAGGTATTTGCCCCCGTAGCTAGGATTGAAGCCATACGCTTATTCCTAGCCTTCGCTTCATTCATGGGATTCAAGGTATATCAAATGGACGTCAAGAGTGCTTTCTTATATGGAGTTATTGAAGAAGAGGTGTATGTCAAACAACCCCCTGGATTTGAAGACCCTCAACATCCACACAAGGTGTACAAACTGATCAAAGCCCTATATGGACTTCATCAAGCACCACGTGCATGGTATGACACACTATCAGATTATCTTCTTCAAAACAATTTTCAACGTGGCACAATTGACAAGACCTTGTTCTACAAGAAATCCCAATCCGACATTCTTCTTGTACAAATCTACGTGGATGATATCATATTTGGATCCACAAAGGATTCATTATGCAAGGACTTTGAGGATCTCATGCACACCAAATTTCAGATGAGTTCAATGGGAGAACTCACTTTCTTTTTGGGTCTTCAAGTCAAACAAAAACCGGATGGCATGCTTATAAGCCAAACCAAATATGTCAGAGACATTCTTACAAAATTTGGATTATCAGATGCAAAGGTGGCGAGTACTCCGGTGGAAACTCACAAACAGATGACTGCTGATCTTGAGGGGGAGGATGTGGATGTACACAACTATAGATCCATGATAGGATCTCTCATGTATCTCACAGCATCAAGACCAGACATCATGTTTGGAGTATGTTTATGCGCAAGATACCAAACAAGACCAAAGATGTCACACCTCATAGCTGTCAAGAGAATCTTTAGATATCTAAAGGGCAAACCTAATCTAGGGTTATGGTATCCTAAAGACTCTCCATTTGACTTAATAGCCTATACTGATAGCGACTATGGAGGTGAGAATTTAGACAGAAAGTCAACCACTGGAGGATGCCAATTCATTGGCTCAAGACTGGTGTCATGGCAGTGCAAGAAACAAACGACGGTATCAACATCTTCAACTGAAGCTGAGTACATTGCTGCTGCTAGTTGTTGTGCTCAAGTACTTTGGATTCAAAATCAGATGATGGACTATGGATACTCCTTCATGAACACACCAATCTTCATTGACAACCAAAGCACAATAAGCATTATCAACAACCCGGTCAAACACTCCAAGACAAAACACATAGAGATACGCTATCACTTTATAAGGGATTGCAACGAGAAGAAACTAATCCATGTTGAGAAGATCCATACAGACAACCAACTCGCTGACCTCCTCACAAAGGCGTTTGATGTTGGAAGATTCACGTTCCTAGTCACAAGCATTGGAATGCTTAATACGGAAGAATAACTCAACTACTTCTCTCTTATCTCCATTTTGTTTTATTTTAAGTCCCTTCGAAGAAGCAGTAGTAACCTTATAAAAAAAATCAAGTTCCTTACTTTCTAGTATTGGACTATGTTACTACTGCAATATTAATAGTAAAGACAAAAGGTATCCAAAGTATGATAAGTACGACCAAATTTTAAGGCTAAGGGAAGGTTTAACTACTACTGCCCTACGCAAATAAAAATTTTGGACGGAATGGTTAATACGGACAAGTAAAAAGTTGCTACGGCCCTCTGGTTTAATACTGCCAGTAACTCAAGTTACTACGGACAGTCCAGTTAATACGGCCCATAAACAATTACTACGGACCATTAATCTACTTACTACGGATCTTTGCGTTAATACTTCAGATTATTATATTAATAAAGGTTTCTTAATCAATAAGAATGCCCTAATTAATGATGATTTGACAAGTCAGAATACAACTTGTAACCCCACTTTACACGTGTCAGTCACAGAAATTATCTAATAACACGTGTTAAAACCTGATTGGACCTATTTTTTGAAATTCAGGCGCGAGGCACAGCTACTAGTGCCACGTGGAGATTTTTAATTGGACCGTCATTTTTAAATCATTACCCGCGTCTAATCAGGGGAGTCAAGTTGGGCAAATTTTTCGGTATAAAAGGGGGTTAATTTAACCGTTTAAATCTTACCGTTTGTAAAACCCCTAAATTTTCCAATTAAAAGTTACCGTTGCAATTAAAATCAATCGATTTTCCTTCTCGCCTCGACTAACCACTCACATTCTTGATTATCTCTGTTTCTAATCTTTTACAGAATCATCAATGGCGGATCAATTCCAATTTTACAAGACACATAACATGGTCGCTTACCTGGAAAAGAATACCGATAACGCCGATTTCCACGAAATCATTGATTTCTTTAATCAATCAACAATCAAGACGGCGTTAACCATTAATCCGGAGATTAATGAATCCCACATTAGGGATTTCTGGACATCTGCCACACTGGACCAAGATGACATTGCCATTAATGCGGTGATCAGGGGAAAAGCAATCCAGGTGACAGAATCTTCGCTCAGAATCCATCTTAATCTTCAAGATGAGGAAGGTATAGAACAACTTCCTGATGACACCCTAGTTACTACTTTTCAAAACATGGGATATGAGGGGAACTTAAATATTTCCACATTTTTAAAAGCTAAACTTTCCCCTCAATGGAAATACATGTTGCATACTTTGCAACAATGTATGTCCCCCAAGAGAACAGGGTGGCATGAAGGAAGTTCATCATTAGCCAATGCAATGGTATGCTTGGCTACGGGGGGAACTTATAATTTTTCATACATGATTTTTGATGCAATGAGAAGAAATATTGACAGTTTAAATAAATTTCTAATGTATCCAAGATTTCTTCAACATTGCATAAACTGTGTTCATAAAGATCTCCCCAGATCAGAAAATTGTTTTGTCTCACATGCTCATACAAGAAAAGTTTTTACAAACATGAGACAACCAAACAAGGGTGGACCATCTCGTGTGACACCATTATTCTCAAAAATGTTGGTGGTCACAATCCCCACAGCTGCAGGACAAGAAACTCTTCCTCTGTCCCAACCCACAGCTGCCATCCACAGTACTACGGCAATATCCGTTGGCACTAGTGCCATATCTGTAGCCAGTACTGCAGGTGGAAACCCAGAGGTTGCTACGGTGGTTGCTACTGCCAAAGTACCTCCAGTTGCTACTGTGAGTTCTACTCCAGTTGCTACTGCTCCAGTCACTACTGCTAAAGTGACTAAAACCAAAGTTTCTGCGCCTCACAAATCATCCACAGTTGCTTCTAAAAGACCAAAGAGGGTTACTCAGCCTCTTGTGTCTAAGACCATCCCCCTTACTACTACTGCAAAAGCAATCCCTGAAACATCTTCAGGATTGTCACACAAATTAGGGGAAAACCTTGAACATACCCCCTTGTTCACTGAGTTGGTCAATAAGGAGAGGGAAGACCATGTGGGGAGGGCTGACACTACTGCAGCCTCTACTTCTTATAGTAGAGCTCAGGACAGTGTCAACATCACTAAGACCCAAACTACGGCAACACCATCCTTTGCTGAGAACTTGTTCTCAAATTGGGAAGGTGGTCCCTGGCGCCAAGAGACCATGGGGGAGATTCATGCTTCTGCTAGGCAGAAGAGTTTCTCTTTTCCCGAGGATCTTCCACCTGTTGGTACCCAACAGGAAAGGGGTGAGGGTAGTGGTGGTAATTACAAGGAATTGATGGGAATGTACCAGAAACTATTGATAAGGGTTGAAAAGCAAGAAGAGATGCTGTCCTCTTTAACATCTTTGGTGCAGCAGGTACTGGCACAACAATCACTATTATCTGTCCAGCTCCTGCCCAAAAGAATCACCACACTAGATGCTGGCAACTCACCAAAGCCCTCTAGTTCATCCTCTTCAGATGACTCTCCCTCAGATGACAACAAGGGGGAGAAAGAAATAGATGTGTTATCATCTGGTGAAAGCAGGGGAGAAGTCAAAACAAGCACAGACACTGTCATCACAGCCACCTCCAATCAAGATGAAGAGATGGAGACAGATAGTGTAATTGAAGGGGAGACAGACTTTGATGTCAACATGGTGATAGATGCAGAGGGTGAAAATATGGAAGTGGATACACCACTTAAGGGGGAGCAGCAGCAGCAAGAAGTCAAGCAAGTGGTTGAAGAAATAGTAGACGAGATGAAAGATGAAACTTCACCAAAAGTTGCTGCGGATCAAGATGCTGAAATGGTTACTGCGGATCAAGTTACTACGGATCAAGTTGATACGGTGGATCCTATGGTAACTAGCCCAGTTACTACTGAACCAGTTGCTGCGGACCCCATGACAACTAGTCCAGTTGCTACGGACTTAGTTGCTACTGATGAAATGGAGCAAGTTGCTACGGACCCCATGAACATGAGTCCAGCTCCAGAAACAGAGGAGGAAGATCATTCCTACCTATTCTCAACTACTCCTCCCACGTTCAATCAAGCTTTCTCACAGCTTCAAGCAATTCAGTCTGAAGCCACAACTCCCTCCACCACTGTCACAGAAGCTCCTTCCACCATTGATCAAGAAGAAGCTGCAAATGTTCTTATAAGAACAGAATTATCAAGAACTGCTGTAATGGAAGATGAAGCTACACTATCATCACAGCTGCAGAAGATCAAGGATGAAAAACAGAAACAAGAAAAGAAGAAAGCAGAAGAGGAGGAAAGAAAGAAGTTGGTTGCTATAGCAGTTGCTAGACAAAGAGCAGCAGCTGCTGAGTTAGCTGCAATTTCAGAAACCTCTCTAAAATTACCTGAACAGGCTGCTAATTTATCTGTTTCTACAGGGAAAGTTGGATTCATCATGAAGAAGAATAAAATCAAAATAGTCAATCTTAATGATGAAAAAGACAAAGGCAAAACTGTGGTGGTGAAGAAGTCAAAGGAAGAAATACAAGAGGAAGATAGGCTGGCTAAAGAAGCACTATTCTTTAGCACCATGACTGAGGAGGAGATTGAAATTGTGAGAAAAGAAAACGCAGCAGCAGAACTACAAATAAGAATAGATGCTGAGTTAAGGGCTGCAGAAAAGGCAACAGCAAGAAAGATGGTTGAAGAACAAAAGGAAAAAGAATCTTTTGAAGCCATTAACTTTCAAGGTATGACTGCTGAGGAGATAGAGGCAATCAGACAAGAAAATGAAGCTGCAGAGTTATACATCAGAATGCAAAAGGCTGCTGCTGAAGATGCAATTAAAGCCCAGGAGATGGTTAATGATGACATTTTGGACAAACTGGTGAAGAAGGGTTTGAAAAAGTCTTTGGAAAGAGAAGATGAGCTTCTAGCACAGAAGATGCATGAAGAGGAGCTTAAACTTGCTAAAGCTAAAGCCAAAGCCAAGCTTGAGAAGAAGAAAGTGTCAAAACCTACTCCTACACAAGTCAAGATAGCTGAGGATAGAAAGAAGTTCACAATCTACCTTAAGAGTAAAGGTCATAGTGGCAGATCCTTAGGATCTATGAAGATGGCTACTATCTTGGATCTTGTGAAAGAAGAAAAACAAAAGGAAGTCAGAAGAGAAGCTGCTCTTGCTCAACTTGAAAAGAAGAGAAAGAAGGATGCAGACAAAGCTCTTGAAGCTGCTCTTCAAACTGGAAGAAAAGTGTTCCTACCATCTGATCCCACAATGGTCAAAGAAAAACCTCAAGAGAAGTCTAAAAGAAGGAAGTTATCATCAAAGAGGATTCCAGTTCCTCCATCCAAAAGGCAAAGATTAAATGATGATGCTACTGCTTCTCAATCAGAAGTTCCATTTATGGATGTCAAACAAGAACCAGAAGACATGGAACAAGATACTCCAACAACTGCTCAAGGGGGAGATGAAGATAAACTCAGGTTTAAACCTATGGGTTATTCTGAGTATATTCATCATGAAGAAGGATTGAGGTTCACTCCATTGGCTGTTAAGGCTCCAATGATTGTTGACTGGAAATACATTGGTGGGACAGAGTATGAAGTCAAAAGACAAGATGGTTCAAAGAAAAAGCTCCCTACCTTTTATGAAACCATTAGACTGTTTGACAGGGATGATTTAGAGAGAATGTATCACATAGGCAAGGCAAAGTATTCTAATCAAAAGAAGTCTTTGTCTGGAACTGAACTTGCTATGGATGTTCTCTGTGGACT
This sequence comes from Senecio squalidus, assembly GCA_910822075.1. NCBI lineage: Eukaryota > Viridiplantae > Streptophyta > Magnoliopsida > Asterales > Asteraceae > Senecio > Senecio squalidus. Next base: position 3,254,688 of record CAJVGC010000060.1, read on the forward strand.
GTTTGAACCAGGATATGAGAAGAAGAGCTCTGTGTTCAAGAAAGGAGGTCCAGATAATCCTGTCATAAGATGGTTCATATATGATCGTAGTGGTGTCTACTCAATCAGAAGAAGACAAGGAACCATGGAATTCTTCCTAGTTGATGTGCAATATCCTCATGGGCTGAAGACTTTAAACGAGATGATAGAAGTAAAGCTTAATGGTCTTCATGACTCAACTTTGGCACATGAATTGATTTACAGAATTTTGATGCGAATTCAGGAGGAAGAGCACAAAGGTCAAGAAAGTGACTGGCCTACTCAAAGATATTGAATTGATTTGTAGAAACCGTAGTTGTAATAGTTAATACTGCTCTATGAATGAAGTAGATAATACGGTTGAAGCATGAAACTTGTACTTTTGATGTGTCATAAAAGTTCAAGGTTAGGGGGAGATTGTTGGGTTATAACTTAGTTGATATAGTTTAACCATAAACAATGAAACCTAACAAACAAGCGAAAGTAACTTAATCAAACAGTTTGAAGATTAAGAAGTTACTACGGAAGATCAAAAGAATAAGTTGGTACGGCTGTTCAACATATTACTAAGGTTACTGCGGTAGATGGAGTTACTACGGACAAAGTCAAGAATCAATATAAATGACAAGATACGGAAGAAGTCAAAGACACGGAAGACACGGAAGACTTACCATATCTTGTTAATATAATCTAAGAGTTATAATTAGATTATATTTCCTTTTGTTAATTAAGTAAAGTTTCCTTATTCAATGTTTAGATAAGGATAGATGTAGAATTCTAGTTTATCTAGAACGAGCCTCAAGGTCTATAAATAGATAGATCCTTGAAGAATACAAAACACGTTGTATTGATAAATTTGATTAATGCAATTGAGGCTTATAATTCGACAATACTTTTGTTTGTTTTCTTATTCATTAGTTATTGTTCGACAACTCGTAATATTGAAGTGTTCATCCGCTGCTGAACTTCTTCAATAGATCACGATCTAACGAAGGCGAACTTATTAGTTTACATAGACTAATACGATCCTGACACTATCGATACTGCTTGATGCTGGTTAACTCCCTTTGAATTGATAAAGAAAGACATCTAACTAGAATTGATTCCACAAGAAAGGCATTGATGTCTATTCGACGTAGTGTCCTATATGTGTGATGATGACCAAGAATCGAAATTTCACGTCTTTATGAACTGCTCTTTGCCAAAAGGCATGTAAATTAATAGTAAGTTGGTGGGATTTGGATACAAACTTCCTCAAATGTATTCAATTGTTTCTTACAATTGGGAATCAGTCGGTAAATTCGAAGCAATGCCTAATGTGGACACATACGTACCTTTGGTTGATTTGGAGATTTTAAAAAGACGTTAGTTTTAAAATAAAAAAACCTAAAAGTAACACCGTTGGTGATGATATCAAAGTTTACTCGTTTATATGGATTCCAAATAAGAGTTTATAGTAAACAAAGACGAATGTAAACAAAGACAGATGTTATAGCGCCTTAATCATCAATTAATCAAGACATAAAACCATATTACTGCGATTTTGCTACCATAAGGGAATCCATTGCCCGATGGATAAAATCTCTAAGGGTCCAACATAGGTCGGATGATACGTTTCGAAAAGTATTATGGTAAGATTAAATCCCTGAGAGCCTACTTACGTTCGGATTCTACGCTCCCACGAGCAGACTTCACGTGATCACTCATGATAACAAGTTAAAATACTTAAGAAGCTACGTAAAACTAGAGACTGCGCTCCCGTGGGTAGGCTCCCGCATGATCACATTGATAATGAAATGTTGGAAGTTACGCTCCATCACGCGAGCTCCTACAAGTAGGCTGCAACATCACATTGATCGTTTTTCTTTTTATTGAACAACAATTTTATTAAAGAGTAGCAAGAAGTTAGAACAAGAGTATTCACTACACCAAATAAGGGCTTGCGGGACAAAAAAATTTGGGACTACAGAAAATCCGTCCCATTAAATCCCCTAGAAGATAAAAATTGAACTTTTTCCCCCAAAAGTTTGACCATAACCTATAGGGACAACACTATTATTTCTCGGGAAAACGCGTCATCCCGAAAACTTCACTACGTGACAAAACAGGAGTCGCATGTTTTTTTTTTTAGTTTGATTACTTTTTATCGGAACTATATGTCGTCAATAAAAACCATGAATAAAACAAGTTGGAGGGAAAATTGGCGCCCAAACTTTACGGGACTACACGGTTGTCCCGATAAATGTGTTGGAAGAAAAAACTTTAGGGGACTACGTATTTGTCCCGACAAACAACTATAACGGGACAACCATGAAAAATTTGTATTTCGAAAAAGCTCTAGGGACTACACTAGTTGTCCCTAAAAATGTCAGCAAAGTGAAAAAATGGAGGGTATTTTGCCGCCTAAACTGAATTTTTAGGGGACTACATATGTAGTTGCGATAAGGCTTTTGACAAAAAAATGACATGTCTAAATACTTTAAGGGACAACATGTAGTCCCTAAAAACCCTAAAATGTAGTCCCTAAAAAATGAAATGTCTAAATACTTTAATAAATTTGTATATATCATATTATTAAAAGTAATTATTAAAATGTTCTATAAAATATATTTAAATTAAAAATATATAATATATAAATATCAATTAATTGATTTTATTTAAAATATTATTACTTGATATCAAAAAATCTGTATATGTTATATTATTAAAAGTAATTATACTAAAATGTTATTTAAAATATATTTAAATTAAAAATATATAATATAAATATCAATTAATTGATTTTATTTAAGATATAATTTTTGTATATATTATATCATATAATAGTATTCAATATATAATAATTAGAAATTAATTTTATAGTTAGTCGTAGGAACCTAACTAACGCTTAACTCGTAACTACTTACGATAAACGTGGAAAATACTTAAAACAAACCTATATCTGAAAGGTATCGAAAATGTTTACGTGTCGTATTTCAATTAACAAATACCTTAAACCCCAAACCCTTAAAGTTAGACCTTAAACAACGATAAACCATAAACCCTAAACATAAAATCTGAAGCTTTTAACAACGATAACCCTCATAAACCCTTAAACCCTAAACTATAATCCTAAACTCTAACCCCAAAGACAAACATGACATCCGAAGTTATGTATCTGCGTGCATTTTATTGATCAATTAACAATGAATTGATTGGTCACCATTAATCATTGACTATACGAGCAATTCACCGTCTCTTTCTGTTAACTCTTGCAAATACTCAATTGACTTATCCTTATTGATAACCCAACCAAGCAGTCACATTGCTAACCATACGTGCAAGCCTGAGGTCAGCATCCTTTACCCTGAAGAAATACAAACTCAGAATATCAGACCGATTATGAGATTGGGCCGAATCTCTCAACTCAACAATCCTTCTCAAGGAAATTTTGATGGAGTAATCGTGCATTTTAGTAGTCTAGAGAGGAAATACTAGTTTTAGACAATTTTTTAGGTTATTGTAATTTTCTTTTGTATTATCTATCATCGATATTAAGAAAAATACTCCATATGCTTTATATATATAGTATAGATATAAATATAGATAATAATTTGTTCCATCATTTGTTAAATGTATAACATGTTTGAATATTAACTTCAAGCAACATAATTAATGTTATTATATACATACAACTTTTTTATATCATTAGTTTTGTATATTTTTTCGTGTTATCACGGGTAATAAACGAGTTTACTCTATAAATTAAGAGAGTAAATTAAACGAATAGTCCTTAATTATAGTTATACTTCGAATTAAAATGATTAAAATACACTTTCATATATACTTTTTATTATTTAAGTTTTTATCTCAAATTATGGATTTTGTTGTTAAAATTTTAAAACATACGCCACTTGTATCTATTTTTAATAGTTATAACATTGATGGTCCGAGTTTCGGTTAGAAAATCTGTTACAAAGGGCTAATTTACCTTTTTGTTAAATTATATAATTGTCCCTTACAAATAATATGTTACATTGATCTCCATTTGCTACCGTTAGATCATCACATGGATCTCCATTGCTACCATTAGATCCCTTTTAAAGTATTCACCATCTCCATTTCTCATATCTAATTCCCAACTTATAACTTCACAAATCACAAATTTTATCTCAATTCCCCTCCATTTCTCATATCTAATTCCTAAATACTCCTTATATGGCTTGATAGACTAGTATTTAGACTATTCTAATTCCCCTGTCCTTATATGGCTTGATAGACTAGTATTTAGGGGTGTTTACGGTTTGGTTTCTAACTGAACAAATTTAAAAGCGAACAGAAATTTAAAAACGAGTTGTTTCGTTATTTCGGTTTGGTTTTTAACCGAATTTGGACTAAAATTCGGTTTTTGGCATGGTTTTAGAAATTTGAATTTACTAATACATATCTAATAATTTAAAACGTTCTCTATATTTCCGATTTACTAAATTTATGTACCACAAAGTACTCGAATACATTTTTAATATTTTAAATAATGTAAAGTATTTTAAATATAATAATTTTAATATACTATGAAGTACTTGACAAACCCTGCCTCTCATCGCTTATCCCCTCAAATCTCCATGGATTCTAAATTTAATTGGTTTTCACTATAAACTGAAGTGATATCATAGTTACTTTCTTGATCCTTGGGTTAGATTTCACAGACAAATTAAGAGTACATTACAATTTTTGTCCCTCAAGAATTTTCAATTTGCCAATTTCGTCCTTAAACTTTTTTTTTCGCAATTTTTTGTCCATAACTTGTTATTTTTCCGTTTTCTTGTCCCCCGGTCAAGTTACAGTTAGTTTTTTCAGTTAAATGTTAATTGAACTAATTGAAAACACCAAAAATATAATTAGTTTGGAAACCTGGACGATCGATGCAACTTTCCAAAGTTAGGGACGAAATCTGTAATTGTATATAAACCATAGGGACGATCTATGTAATTTACTCTAATAATAATAAATATAATAAAAGAAACTAAAATTATATTTTTGGTCATTTCAGTTAGTTCAGTTAACAATTAACGATAAAAAGTAACTGTAACTTGACATAAGGACCAAAAAAGGGAAAAATAACAAGTTATGTACAAAAATTGCGAGAAAAAAAGTTTATGAAAAAAATCGACAAATTAAAAAGCCTTGTGAAACAAAAATTGCAATTACTCATGAATTAATTACTTAATAGTAAACATTATTAATTATTTTATTTTTGTAACCCCCAAACACTATCATATATTTGTAGTTGTTCTTTTGTCTAATTAAACTTTCTAGTTCACGATTTAATTTTTCTTGTTCGTGATTAATTTAGATATATTATACATATTGTAAACTATTAGAATATTGTAAATGACTAAACCTTGTCCTTTGAGTGACGATAGCATGTCATGTCTCGATTTCATGATATCGATGTCTTCTTTTTGTGGTCCATAAACATAAATATAAACATAATATAGTTATTTATTTATTTATTATAAGTAATGGCCATTTAAGACTTTCTTAGAACACACGTTATGATAATCACGATTATGGGTGATTATGAGATTTTTTTGCGAACATGGCATCCCCAAAATGATAGTTGTGAGTTTTTTGGTGGTGTGATAATGATGATTGTGGGTGATCGCGGAAGATGTGGGACCCTCAATTTTTATTTTTATTTTTTTTAAACATTATATTAAATTAAAAACTAAATAAATATATCTTAAAATAAAAACTAAATTAATATATCTTAAAATAAAAACTAAATAAATATATCTTAAAATAAACACTAATATCATAAAAAATTAAAAATAAAACAAAAATGTAAACACCAAAAGTTTGGGGTAAAATATGTAAATACAAAAAAGAAAAAGTTAAAAACATAAAATCGTATCATATTCTTTATACGAAAACCTACAAAAGAAAAAAAAATTGGGTTAAATCATTTTGTTGAAAATCGGTTTAAATATCTTAAATATCTTAAATTAAACCATTAAAATGATTTTTAAAATCTTAAATTGAGGGGGGAGATCCAAAACGACCTGTTTTAGGCACAGCGAACGGGGACGGAGTAATAACGAGCATTGCAACTGGTTCTCGAGACCACAATGAGCCACAATCGCCTCTATACCGAGTGCTCTTATCGTAGAAACAAATCTTTTTTCGCCATAGATATTTTAAGCTTAGGGGTCTTTTGTTTTTTCTGAATACTTAAGTCTGAAATCTGAAAACCAGTTTTGAATAATAAGAGATAGTGTCTGAGACCTGAAAGCATAATCAGTAAAACTGTTTGAAAAATAGTCTGAACATTTTTTTTTCTTTTTTTTCTTTTCTCTTTTGGTTCCTCTTATCGATATTAAACTAGATAAATTGCATAAAAACAATAACAAATAATTGAATGTAAAATTTAACAAAAAGAATATCTCTATATAAGAAAACAAATGCTTTCAACAATAATACCGAATATTAATAAAATGTTAGTGAAAATATTATAACAAGCAAAATACGATAAAAGGGGAAATGTAGAACTTTTTTCTTCGTAAACTAACATGATAAAAACTTTTCTATCAATTATTTTTCATTTTCATAATTTATCCGGTTATTTTTCACGTAAATTAATCATAACTATTCAAATCATTGACTTTTTTTTTACCGTTTTAAATCAATATCAATATATATATATATATATATATATATATATATATATATATATATATATATATATATATATATATATATATATATATATATATATATATATATAGACCACTAGGGCTTGCCCAAGTGGTTATCACCTGTCACCTTTGTGTGGGAGATCACGAGTTCGAAACTTAGTACTGGGGTGGGTGACCTCCCAAGAAGATTTTCTACCAATGCTTGTGGCTCTTTCAGCAGGGGTGTTTTAACGGGACCAAGACTTCGTGCAGGCTGGGTCGGTCGGTCACAAAAGTGACACGGGCTTGAGAGGGTCCGCCAATAAACCTCTATATATATATATATATATATATATATATATATATATATATATATATATATAGGGACCGATTCATGCGAGAACTCAAATTTTTGCGAAAACTGCGAGAACTCATTCTGGACCACTCATTTTTTTTCAATATTAAATATTTATTTTTTAATCAAAAGGGTAAGTTAGTAATTTTAGTTTTTTCTTTTAAATTAATTTATGACGTGCTTGGTTGGAGGTTTTAAGAAGTATGAAATGGGTATGATAATAAATAAATAGGGTTGGTTAGATATAATATAATCAATCATTATCTAAAAGTGGGTAATGGGCCATTACCCACTAAAATGGGGGTTATAGCGGACTATCATTTACCCGCTAATAATTCCCGCTAAATACACCACGTCTCTTGCTTCCCCTCCCTCTCTACCCACTCCCTCACTGTTATTTCTATCTATTGGGTATTTACAGAAGTTCATCCGATCAATTTGTAATAGGAAAGATTGACAAGAAAGAAATGAATCAGTGAAAATCTTTGTTCAAGGTAATTTCTTCTCTCTTTTTCATCTATATTTGTAGTGTGAAAATTTGTGTGTCTTCAGCAGTTCAAACAAATTAAGCATCAAGTTTTTATTATCTTTTAATTTTGCTATTCTATGGTACAATTTTCCAACAACAAATTAATAAGACAATTTTTTGTGTCTTTGTGTTTAGTTGATGTAAATTTATGGTTTTTGTTGTTAGGTGTCAATGTGTATGTAAAGTGTTTGATGAAATGTCTAAAGGTTTTTAGTAGAAGAAATTAGTTTCTTATATGCCTTACTACTTATGTACAATGTCATGTTAAACCACATGAATATCATGCTCTTGTTTCTGTTTCGTGTGAATGAGATAACTATTAAGGATATACACTTTAAGCCTATGAATCCACAGCAGCCCAATGACTCAACCGGATCCAAGACTTAGTACAATAACACGTTTATAATTTATCTGTATATTCAAATGTATAGTCAATTAGGTCCTAGATTAAAGCCTGCAGAATTGCTCTCAGTTAGTTGTATATACTCTTGTAATCAGCCTATATAAGGCATGTAATTCATTGAATAAATTATCACATTCAATCATACCATTTTGTTCTCTATAATAACCTGTCATTATAGATGCAAATATAGGAGATGGTATAATAAAAAATAAAAAAAGACACACACACAACAAAGTTATCTTTCTTTCTTAAAGTTTGATTTTTGACATATGATAAAAAAAAAAATAGTTTCTTGGTGTTGCATTGTGTTGAATACCATGCTCATTAATAAAAGATTATGCTTACTGAGTTAATATTTGCGAATTGCGACTTTTAGTTTGTTCGATTAATCATACTCACGATATTATTTTCCTATCATACATGTTTTATTTGAGACCGTTATGTATAATATATATATATATATATATCTATAATTACAGTTAACTAATGATTGTGTAGATCTCGGTGGTCGCCCCCCTATTAAGAACAGACGCAAACTAAAGTATCTTTTGTTGCTTCACCAAATAACTACTATGTTTATATTGATGGTTTCTTTCTACTATTTGGTTTTCTGTTTATACTTTCGAGTTGGTATTCGTAAAATCAAAACAAAGGAAGAGAAAAGGATGGAGCGGGAAAAATGGATTTATAGATTGACTAAGGAAAGTGATGTTGTTTGTATTAGTGAGCTTCGTATGGATAGAGCAACCTTTAAGATACTATGTGATATGGTTTAGAGATAATGGATGTCTAAAGCCCACTAGAAACACATCGATAGAAGAGGTAGTAGCAATGTTCTTATACACTTTAGCACACCACAAAAAGAGTAGAACCATTGTCATCTTTTTTTCCGTAGTAGAGAGACTGTGAGTCGGCAATTCCATCATGTTCTTTAGCAATATTGAAGTTGCATAATATTTTGTTAAAGAAACCAGAACCTATTACTCAAGATTGTCAAGAAGACACAGATGGAAATGTTTTCAGGTATAATAAGTGTAAGGTTTCGTCTCCATTGATAACTTAACAAATGTGATAAATTAAAGAAAAAGTTACGAATGACTCCATCTACTATGTTTCTTATTTTATTATAGGGTTGCTTAGGTGCTTTGGACGGAACCTTAATTAAAGTTACACCTCCTAGTGACGAGAAGTCTCGATATCGCACAAGAAAGGGTTGTATTTCAACTAATGTATTAGGTGTGTGTTGTCCAACATGCAGTTCATATATGTCTTACCTGGTTGGGAAGGTTCAGCGCATGACGGTCGTGTACTTAGAGATGCAATCTCAAGGCCTCAAGGCCTAAGAGTCCCTCGTGGATGTTATTATTTGGTTGACGCCGGGTATTGCAATGCGAGCGGTTTTCTTGCTCCGTATAGAGGACAACGATACCACCTTAGAGAGTTTGATGGCCATCGACCAGAGACTGCCCAGGAGTACTTCAATATGAAACATTCTAAAGCAAGAATGTGATTGAGAGATGTTTTGGATTGTTAAAAGGAAGGTGGAAGATTCTTTGCATCCCCTTCATTCTTCCCAATTCAAACCCAAGTTCGAATTATAATGGCATGTTGCCTCCTACACAATTTGATTCGCAAGTATATGAGACATGACCCACAGAGTCTATAGTTGAAGATGATGAAAATGAAGAACACGAAGAAGTAGAGAATGATGCTGAGAGTGAAGAAGTGGAATACGTTACCGATATTAATCCAAGTGACGAGTGGCTAACATTTAGGAATAATCTGTCAACTAATATGTTCAGTGCATTCTCAAGTAGATAATTTTCGTTACTTAAATTTGGTTTTGTTTGAATTCGGATGTATTATTGTTGATGCTTTGATAATACTAAAACATTGTGGTATTTGATATTTTTAGCACAACCTCCTTATTTGTATTTTACATATTACATGACGAAAATTATTTTGTGATGGTCTTGATATATATATATTTTTTTATTTTTCAGTCAAATGGGTACATCATCTGATCGTGGGAGAGGAAGAACAAACAATATTGGAGTGACGAGGAAGCCGAAACTTTGGTAGATGTTTTGCAAGGACTTGCTGTGATCCTTTATGAAAGTGACGGGGGATTTAAAAACAATTATATGGTAGAAGTACGCAAGAGGATGATACAAAAGATTCCAACGTTCGATAAGGAAGTTGTCCCACACATCGACTCTAGGATAAAATATCTTAGAAATAAGTACAATCCAATTTCTGAGATGCTGATGCAAAGTGGATGTCAATGGGATGATGTCGAGAACAAAATTAATTGCGAGAAACAATGGTTTGATGACTGGTGTAAGGTATGTGTATCAAAATATAAATCACATACTAACCGTTTAATTCATCTTATAATGTTGGTTACGTTTTTTGTAGAACCATAAGAATGCAACTGGATTATGGAACTTTAAGTTTCCCTATCTACATAAACTCGACGAGGTGTGGGGTAGAGATAGAGCAACGGGATTAAAAGCTGAAGATATATCACAAGCTACGAAGATACCATTAACAAAAAGAATCGTTTGTGTGCTCTTCTTCTGATAATGAAGATGAAGTTGTCATGTTGTCTGATACCCAACACTCTCCAACACCCCACACTGGAAAAAAAACGGAAAAAACTATCCCCGAGAAAGGGAAGTCATCATAAAAAGAAGAAGTCAGTGACACCTCAACAAACCAGGATGAAAGGTTAGATGCATTTACTTCTTATTTTAAGTCGGTATGTCGTGAAATGGTATCACAAATTGGTGTTGTTACGACAACTTTAGTGTAGATGCTAATAAATCTGATGCTTTGACTGAGGATAAATGCAAGAGGGCATGAATGAACTTCTTAATATGGGCATATCTCACATGGATATTGGAAAGATTGTCGAGATTTGTTACAATGATCCCATCAAAGTGAAGACCCTGTTTACCCTTCCGAGTTATATGAGAAAAGCTTATGTTAATGGGTTCTTGTAATCAAGAAAAAATAGTCATGAGTCGTATCTTATGAGTCGTATCTTGGAAAACGATCAGATGTGTTTCTGTTTCTAAGTTTTAGCTTATCTTGTAGGTTCATATGTGTTAGCGTGTTGCTGCAATTTGGTATTGGTTCGACTTGCACGATCAGATGTGTTTTAGCTTATCTTTGTAGGATCAGATGTGTTTCAATTTCTACTTTGGTATTGGTTCGACTTGCATCAGGTTGGGACAACACTTTTCATATATGTTAGCATGACTAATCCTGAATTTCTATTTATGTGTATCGTTATGGTGATCTCTTTTTTACGATGTTTATGATTACTTCGTACATTTTAATTTCTTTTTAGTGATAGTATTGTTTGGTTGGAAAATCTTTGGCATGATTGAAGCTTCTGTTTATTTTTCACCCATTACTTAGTACAGTATTTGTAAATTTCTCAACGATGGTCCATGGTGACCTGATAGTTACGGAAAATTTGCAATGAGTCCATTTGTATTATTTCTTTATTTAATTTTTCCTTTTTTTTCTCCTTTTTGTTTCGTGATAAGTTTTATGAATAGTTCCGTTGATCATATATGAACAATTTTGTGTTTTTAGTTGTGCAGATATGAACAAGTTGATTTGTTTCGTGATAAGTTTTATGAATACTTTCGTTGATCATATATGAACAGTTTTGTGTTTTTAGTTGTGCAGATATGAACAAGTTGATTTTTCGTATTATAGATGTTGTATTTTCGTTTTCTTTTAAGTTTTAAGTAGGAAACTAATCTAGACATATATTTTAAACATAGGTAATAAAATAAAAAGCATAAAAAAAAGAATTCATATTGTTGTTCATTAATGATCTAGCCGTATAAACATATGAACATAAATTTTCTTGATGTTTAAATAAGATCAAAACCACATAAAATGCATATAATCCTCAGGCCGTAAATTTTTCAAGTTCAAACTAGATCTTCATCATCTTCATATTGGTAATCTTCTTCATTAAGTACCTAAAAACAAAAAAATTAACATTCGTCTTTGATGTTAACAGCTAACGAAAAACTTGTACTAAATGATCTTCTAGAAGGAACAAACCATTAAAAAGTTACGCTTAACTTCAATTCCTACTAAGATGTGTATCGAGAGAAGGATAATACAAGAAATAAAACTAGATATCTTTCAAATCTTTCGGTCTCGGGGAAGTAGACTTGCACTCTCAGTTGCAGCTGATCTCTTTCCATCGTACCTCTATAAAAGAAACTAGCTAATTAATAATTATATAACAAAGTAATGACAAATTTTAAGTAAAACGAGCCTTAACGGTACCTGTTTTCCGAAGGATACAAAGCTTGTGTGTACCGCTGGTGAATATATGATATGCTCGTATATTTCATCAGATATCACCTGAACGCATTAAGGTTCAATTTAGTTAAAAGCAACTTTTTGAGATATACTACTAGCACCTGAAGTCGGAATAAACAAACAAAGACCAGTTAGAGTCAAACTAAAAGAAGGTTTCAAAGCAAGCTATTTATTGTGACATCATATACGCACACTAATTATTCCGACTCCCACGATTTCAAGGTCATCTGTAGACATGGTAATTTCAACCCATTTACTTATGAATGGGTCGATTTGGGTTGTATATCTACTCGAAAAGTTTATCTAAAAGCTTAGTGTGATTAATGCATGCAACCTACTAATCTCATTTTGGTTAAAAATGTAGATTATTGTTAATAAACTAATTACAGAAAGTTAAGCCGGATTCATAACTTTTACAAAAAAGTAATTAAAAGCATTTAAAGAAGCATATGTTGTAATTAATTAAATAGTTACACACAATTATGTAAACTGAATTGAGAAGAAATATAATAAAGGACCATATACCTCGGGTATTAGATATAATCAGCAAGATGATTATGACAGTGGGAAACCATTGTACAACAATTAACTCAAAAACGTTCTCACACCATGCAAACACATCAAATTGAAGCAAAGAACAGCAACAAACAACAACATAATCAGCATGGTTCTTTTGTCTTTTAGAACCTGAAAAAAGCAGCAAAGGGAACTGTACGGGATTAGAGAAATCCCTGTCCTTTTAAGTACGAACAGAACCCCTTTAAATACTCACACAAATGTTTCCGCCAATCGTCAATTCGTCACCATAGAGTTTACCGGCGGCGGCAGCAGATGACACCGGAGGCGGCAGCAGATGACACCGGCGGCGGCAGCGGATGGAATCGGCGGCGGCGCTACGATTAAATCTCAAATACTCACTCAACTGTTTCTGCCAATCGTCACCGTAGATTTTGTGAAGAACACCTGTGGCGGCAGCGGATGACACAGCGGCGGCAGAGGATGGAACCGGCAGCGGCGCTAAGATTATATCTCAAATATTTACACATCTGTTTCCTTTTGTTTGAAAATTATAAATTAAGAGAGAAGACTACATAATCGGTCTATTAGTTATTTTCAATAATATATATACAAAATTCCTATAATACCCTTTTCTAACTTATTTATTATCCCTAAAATAACATTAATTTACAAAAATGACATTAATAGTTTTCAACCATTGATCAAGTCATCTAAGGGCCAAAAATGAGTTCTCGCAGGAACCATTCACTATATATATATATATATATATATATATATATATATATATATATATATATATATATAAATAACGTATGTAACACTTATTAAAAAAATCATAAGTTAGTTCAAACTTAAAATAACGAGATTTTAAATTAAAATTTATATATAATATTAACGGAGTCAAATATTTTTAAACGATCTAAATAACAAGGAGATTTCATTTTTTTTTTTCAAAAAGTATTATTTTCCTCTTTTGTTTTATTCATGTGTAAGAAGTAAATTATGACAAATAAATTTTAAGATATATAAAGACCAGGGGCGAGTTCAGTAAGAGCCGAGGCAGGTCCTCAGACCTACCTTAATTTTCGAATCGTTTAGTAACGATATAGACTTTTTTCGTAGAACATACCTAAAAAAATTTGAAGGACCTAGGTAAGATAATTGTTTTACAAAATTATAACGAAAGATGGTGCCAGTGCAGTGGTTACTCCCTTCTGTGATGTTGAATCTTAAATCTTGGCTAAGGGTTCAAATCTCACCCAACACATTTTTTTTATATTTTTTTTTAACTGTTTCTTTTTTTTAAGTGTTGTGTGTTGGGTTGTATAATTTACAACACATTTTTTTTATATTCTTTTTTTTAACTGTTTCTTTTTTTTAATTGTTGTGTGTTGGGTTGTATAATTTACAAACAATCCTTTATGTAATATTCTTTAATCATAACAATTATTCTTGTTGAGTAATAGTATTCATATTTCATTTTATCACAAATATGTGACTAAACTCATAAATACACAATAAAATTATAAACTTAAAAAATTATCGAGTTTATTAATAATGTTATATGAACCATACATTTTATTTTAAAGTTAGCAAACAATTAATATTGACAATATCATGTTAAGTAAACACGATTTTACTTATTTCCATATTATTGTTAAAATTCGTGGAACGTATACGCCTTACATAAACTTATACGAAATATTGTGACTTAACTACTTAAGCATTGTATTGTTTGTTAATCGATACTACTTTTATTTTATGTATATTCGTAGTAATCTTCGACCCGACCCGTTTAACATTTCCGAACCGCTCGATCCATTACTTTTTGTCGTCTAAATTGTTTTAGGACCTATCTTCATTACTATCCTAGACTCGCCACTGATAAAGACTTGTGTGTTGAGTTTGAGTACATGATATTGGTATAAGTTATTTAATAAGAGGATGTTCAGACATTTATTTTGACTCATCGAATAAGAGGAAATCAAGATATAATAAGAGTTTAAGAAAAAATAAATTCAAACAGTATTAATGTCTTATATCTGATCGAATAAGAAAAATTACTCTTATTAGAAACTTACACTACTACAAAAAACAAAATAGGCCTTATGTTTAGAAATGGGGTAATGTGCTAAGTATTGACAGTACATATGATCCATTAGGATTTGCTACTCGCTTTTTATTTTGGGTGAACTCCACGCAATGAAAGCTTTGCATCCATGCTATTTACTACAACTACTGTTAAGTAGCTAATATATCTTTTTTGAACGACAATACTGCATTGAAAGGCCCAAGAAAAAAGAAACAATATGGCCAATTAGATTGCATTCGAACAACAAAGCCAATCAATCTAATTAAGCTTTGATTTTTCTACATCTACTTTAAATCCAAATGAAAGACTAAAGTTATAAATCAACGCTAATAAAATCACGATTCGGCCAACATAATTACGAAACCTCCAAAGGACCTAAATGGCTATTTGGACCACCAATCAAACTGGGACGAGAGAGCTTTCTAAAGATATAAAAAATCTAATTAGTAAAAAAGCTGCTAAAGATTCAAAAAATTCAGATTACCCAACGACCACCAACGCAAGATTATCTTCCATAAGTCAATGGCAACCTCACTAATTTGCGAATAGATGGAATTTTATCTCGTGATCCTTGTCACCGATCGAATGCCTAGTATAGTGAAAATAATCCCGCGTTGGTCCATATTAATCCTTGTGGGAAGTCGGTCATTGAAAGAAGATTACCCAACGACCACCAACACAAGATTATCTTCCATATACCAATGGCAACCTCAAATTTGCAAAAAAATGGAAATCCGTCTCTTGATCCTTGTCCCGATCGAATACCTAGTAGAGTGTAAATAAATCACACATTGGTCCATATTGATCTGTGTGGGAAGTCGTTCATTGAAAGTTCTCCAATATTACCGAAAGGACCACCACACGAGATTATTTTCCATAAATCATGACAACCTCACAATTTGTGAAAAGATGGAATTCAATCTTTTGGTCCTTGTCACCGATCGAATGCCTAGAGAGTGTAAATCAATCCCATATTGGTATATTAATCCGTTTGGGGAGTTGTTCACTGAATGTTCTCCAAGAAGCAATGGGTTGATTTTATTTGGAGCAAGTTTATTCCATCTGAAAGGAAATTGCTCTTGATTCTGAACAATTAAATTTTAATCAATAAACTTCCTGTTGGATGTAAACTCATGTCCCACATTGGTAAAAAGATAAACTAAATGCTAGCATCTAAGGCAATGGGCTCTTCCCTCTATTGTCAATTGGTTTTAGAAAAGGAACCTTTGTGATCCCCGATGATCCCAACGGCCAACGGAATATTGCGGTCTGGCTCGGGTTGAGCAAAATTGATCCCTGGATCCTTATATCGAAAGTCTCCTTGATGGCCACAGTCATATGAGCGTGTCCCGAGGGTATATTGGCTGTATGAAAAAGGTTGGATCAGGTGGACGTCGTTGGAGGGAGACTCAAGAGGAGGAACTTGGGTTTGAGGGGATAATTGTTGAGTGCAAACCCATGTCTCACATCAGTAAAAAGATAAACTAAATGTTAACATATAAGATAATAAGTTCTTTTCTCTATTGTCAATTGATTTTAGAAAAGAAAAAAAACCTAATTAATTTTATATGTTAAGCATATTGTTGGAAAAAATAAATTCCTTTCACTTCCTCATGTTTATGATGTTTTAGCTTTGGTTGTCACAGGAGTTGTGAGTTGAGTAGGAACTAACTTTTTCGTAGATGTAATCTTTGTTAATTTCTAAGTTAAAAAGATGAAAATAATATTCCTATAAAGTTATAATTCTTTTGGAACTTGGTGTTAGCCCCATAACCAACTTTGGTCTTGAACAATGAGAAATATTGATATTAAAATTAAGAGTTAATTACATAATTGGTCCCTGTGTTTGTTCCAAAACAACGGGTCCAGTCCCTGGGTCACAATTCGTTCGGGTCCAGTCCCTGGAGCCTATCTTTGATTGCACGTTTGGTCCCTCTTCCTAACGTTCGTTTATTTTGGTCGTTAAGTGAGTCACGTGCTTCTCACGTGAGGGGTATTATAGACATTCTTTTTTTTTACAGGGACCAGTTATGTACCTTAGGAATTTTATATTTTAAACATCAAACAAAAACACCTCATTTCATCTCTCTCTCTCCCTCCTTTCTTTCACACCAAACCACCGCCACCCACCCTCCCTAACCACCACCACCATTACCTGACTTCTGTAAACCACCATTTCCAACTGTCTAGACTACCGATTCCTGCCGGCAACTCTTCAGAATTTAAAACTTTCTCAAACTCCCGTCGTATACATTTCAACTGTAGCTTATACGTCGTGATTATACCCACATAAACTTTCTTAACACCCAAACCCTTAACGGTTTTCTGTAAATGTTGATATAACCGTAAACAAAACTGAGCTTCGTCTATGTTCTTAACACCCAAACCCTTAACGATTCCCGCCCGTAGGTAATATCGTAAAAGATATAAGGTCTCAGTAATGGATCTTTGTAGTATATTTCATCTGGTAAATTAGTAACAGTTTCACTATCAGTAAGTCGGTTTTGGTAAAAATACCGAGAAGGGAAATCACGGATTTGAGGATTCATTCTATACTGAACGGATAACAAAATCGTCGGACAACCAGCTTCTTGAAATCTTTCAAAAAGGGATCGGCTGTACAACAAGTTCCTCCTGCCGCTTTACTAATAACAGAACAGTTGCCGCAGTTGCTGTGGGTCACCCACAAGAACGCTACGATTGAAACAATAGCGAGGGATGCATATCTGAAAGAAGGAAGAGAATATTCCGGTTTCTCAACTGTCAGCAGCACCTTCGCCGGAATTTTCTCAACCTCAAACCACCACGCGACCCTGCTTGCCGCAACCACCCGCCTTGATACTTCGAGAATATTCTGGCGTGTATTGGAGATGTGTAGCTCGATGATGATGACGTCCTGTTTTAGTGTGTGTGTGTGTGTGCGCGTGTGTGTGTGTGAGAGAGAGAGAGAGAGATGAAATCTTTGTGTTTTGTGAGAGAGAGAGAGATGAAATCTCTGTGATGCTTAAGAATTTACAAAAAAAAAAAATAATAAATTAAAATATATATTTCTAAGTACATAATTGATCCCTGTAAAAGAGTTAATATCTATAATACCCTTCACGTGAGAAGCACGTGACTCACTTAACGACCAAAATAAACGAACGTTAGGAAGAGGGACCAAACGTGCAACCAAAGATAGGCTCCAGGGACTGGATCCGAACGAATTGTGACCCAGGGACTGGACCCGTTGTTTTGGAACAAACACAGAGACCAATTATGTAATTAACTCTAAAATTAATAATGTCAAGTTTCAAGTTTCAAGTTTGTAATGGACCTCCTTGGGCTCGATGAGATTTAAAGATGTTCATATAAAATAAAAACCGAAATTGTAGAGAAAAATAAAAGATATTCATATAAAAATGGATATAATTGTATGAATAAATGACCCCGGCCCTTACTAAATAAGAAAAATTAAAAAGAATTTCCTAAATCAATAAAGAATACTCGCACTCGCACATCCACTCCAACTTCATAAAACACACAAAATCCCGAAACTCGCCATTACATTCTACTAATTCCCTTCGGTGAAGACAAATTCTTTGCAAAATTTCTTAGCATAAACTTCTTAATCTTTCCAGTTGCAGTCTTCGGCAACTCCTCCATGAACACAACCGTCTTTGGCACCATATAATGCGGCAATTTCTCACGACAAAACTTTATTATGTCTTCCGAATTTGCCTTTCCCAGCAAGCTCACAAATGCACAAGGTGTTTCGCCCCAAAATTCATCGGGCCTAGCCACCACCGCGGCTTCGTGCACTAAAGGATTTGAATACAACACCGATTCCACCTCCACACTACTCACATTCTCGCCCCCGGATATAATCACATCTTTTGACCTGTCTTTTATTTCCAAATACCCATCTGGGTGCATCACTCCGACGTCACCCGTGTACAACCATCCATCTTCCCTCATGCATTTCGCAGTCGCAATTGGGTCTTTCAAGTAACCCAACATTAAACACGAACCTTTAAGAACGATTTCACCTTGAGTCACCCCGTCTCGTTTGACTTCAAGTCCTGACTTTGGGTCTAAAACATTGACTTCAGTCAACCCCACGGTTCGGACACCTTGTCTTGCTTTTAAACTTGCCCGGTCTATAATTGGCAAGGTATTCCATTTTTCCTTCCAAGCACAAGAAACCACGACCCCTGCCACCTCGGTCATACCAAACCCATGACTAACATTAAACCCTAAAGACTCCGTACGAAGAACTACAGATGCAGGTGGTGGAGCTCCACCCGTCAAGAATTGAACCGCGTTTTTTAACTTTTTCGCGTTAGGTGAATTTGATACCATGTTAAGGACAACCGGTGCACCACACATATGTGTCACACTATGACGGTCCACCAAAGAAAAGATATCTTCTGCAGTAAACTTACGGAGACAAATATTAGTTCCACCCACGGC
Organism: Senecio squalidus; assembly: GCA_910822075.1. Taxonomy (NCBI): domain Eukaryota; kingdom Viridiplantae; phylum Streptophyta; class Magnoliopsida; order Asterales; family Asteraceae; genus Senecio; species Senecio squalidus. The sequence continues at coordinate 3,274,065 of CAJVGC010000060.1, forward strand.
AGCCATTCCCCAAGTAAAGCTCCATCCATTCGAATGAAACATTGGTAATGTCCACAAGAAAACCGGGTTTTTTGGTACGGACCAGTCGATTAGTGAATCAACGGTTATGATGAATATAGCACGGTGAGAATGGACAACTCCTTTAGGAGACGATGTCGTTCCAGAGGTGTAGTTTAATGTGATTGGATCCCACTCGTTGACGGGTCGAACCCACCGAAAATTTGTATCCCCCTTGTTAACTAAATCTTCGTACGTTGTAACAAAATCAACATCGTTCAGATGGGATGAACTTGTTGGTGATTGAACAAGAGAATCTGTAAACAAAAAATAATTAATGGATTATGTTGCTTAGAAAAATTTTATTATCTTTAATGATTTTTTACTTAATTAGATTGGAAATCTTATCAAAATATTTAGAATTGACTTGTTATTTCCTATAAAAAGTTACTAAGTTTTTAAAATAAGTCAATTTGTATCAACAATTTACAGAGAAGTTTGTTCAATTGTATGTTTGGTACTTTGTTACGTATGAGTTCTAAGTGACTTTTAGAAGTTTTAAAATTTTAAGTTGTAAGAAAAGCTTTTTTTATATATAAACTCTTATTTTAAAATGTAAGAGTTTTTCTAAAATATGTAGGTAAGACACATGTTAGACAATTATTAATTAAACTATTAATTGAAAATAAACTTTTCTCTTAAATAAAAATCGCACTTAATGTACATTAGATTAAATGAAAATTGAAATTTTATTAAATGTATTTATTCAAAAGAAAAAAAAAAGAAATTGAAGATCATTTATTTGATTTCTAAGATGTGCCTAATTTGTATATTTTAGAAAAACCTTTGAAATAAAAATATCCAAATAAAATTCTTTCGAAAAGTTCGAGAATTTTTAAAATAAAGGTTTTAAAATAATGAACTGAATATTGGTCGGTTTGAGCCGTATTCATATTTATTTATTTTTATTCTTTTATATTTATATTTATTAAAAACAAAATTGATCATTTATTTTTATTCAATTACAATAAACAAAATCCATTTGTTATAGTTTGATTTTTTTTCACTACATTCAAAAGTTTTTTGTTTGGTTAATGTATTTATAAAAATTAAATAAGGGTGCTTGTTTGAAAGTAAGAATGAAAAAGGAAAAAACAATGTAAGAAGATTTTTCATTACCCACTTTTATTCTGTCATTTTGTTGAGTAATAGTTTATTGTCTATTAACGGATAATATAAATAATAATTGATTATAAAATAACAAACCAACAACTATTAATATCTATCATTCCTATTACTTATCTCATAATACGTCCAACCAAGTACACCCTAAAGTTTTAAACTACCTATAGAAATGAAAGTCTATTACACCAAGATATATTCCTACTTTAATTGTAGTTTATTTGTCATTCAAAAGATTCTATAGGTTGTATAAGTTTGTATAAACATTATATTATTATATCGAGTGATAAACGAGTGATTTATTTATGAGACTTTGTCTTTTATATCTAATTTATTTAAAAAAATTATAAAACATTTTATATCCATGTCAATTGTTCATGTATTTAGTTTAATTATATTCATTAAAATATTCAGATCGGATAGACATTTACAAAATCTGATGACGATTGTAATCACTAAATCACAGTAAAGGATGATAATATCCATCCTAATTAGGTTTCTTTAGCATTTAGTAAATTCTGTTTTCTAATCATTTAAATCTTTAAAATAAATTTATTAAACTAGTAAAATACCCGCGCGATGCTACGGCGAGAAAAAGTATGTAATACGAAAAAAATTACATTGTGATAATAATTTCAGTTAGTTTCTTATTCGTTTTGTGATATATGTATATTGTATATAATTTATCGGCTCTTCGGGCCATAAATAGTAATTAGATTTTCAACGTTTTCTAGTTTATTTATTTTTTTAAATTTGAAAATTTATTGTGTTTTGAATTTAATTGGTTTTTTTCATAAATGAATAAAAAAATTAAAAAATAAAAGGCTAATAATTAACATAAATAGATTGTTAATAATTAAATAAAAGGGCAATTATATCTTTTCTTTCTTAAATTTCAATATTAAGAATTATAGTATAGATAAAGAAAAAAGTAACTTTTGTTACTATTTATGATATCTTGAAGCTAAGAAAAACATTGTTAGTTAAAAATAGTATACTTGTCCCACAAATAAAATAACAAAAAATAGATATACCTAGATTACTGATTAATTTTGGCTTGAAATCATAATAATTAGGGGAAATTAAATAAATAAAAAACAAAAAAATACGATACCAAACACGAAAAAAAAAAAAAAAAAAAATCAAAGAACGCACCTTGTAGCGTCTCTTTGGCCTCGTCACAACCCGTACCCATATTATCCCTTATGAGAACAACCATTGGCCGCGGAATCCCTGGTGGAAATCTTGACACAGCCTCTATAGCAACAACTTGAAGATGCGAATCAACAAACAACAATTTCGAGTCACAATGTTGTAGCATGACGGATATTGTACGAGCATCAAGCCGAGTGTTAAGATTATTGAGTACACCACCCGACATTGGCACAGCAAACTGTAGCTCGTATAATGCTGGTACATTATATGCCAAAACCGACACAACATCACCTCTTCGGATACCAAGTGTGACAAGGGAAGACGCGACCCGAATGCATCGGTGGTGAGTATGTGTCCATGTAAAGGTGGTGTTATTGAATATAATCGAAGTACGTTCTCCATAAACCGTAGCGGCTCGTTCCAAGAAGGTGAGAGGAGTAAGTGGACATGAATTTGCAGATGTGGGCTTTAGATCATCCATGTTGTATACGTATAGAGTCTGAGTATCTATCTATCTATCTGTATTCGAAAGAGTACTCTCTGAAACTTGTTATAAATATTACAACTAATAAACCATGGAGTGTTAATTTGCATTTATGGGTTTCGCCTTTTCTTTATTTATCAACCCAAAGAGTAGAGGTGGGAAGGTAACCATTAAATGCATTATTAAGTAATTGAGGTAATAATATTAGTTTTTCTATATTTAAGTTTTCATTTTAAGAAATTAATTTAAAGTATCCATTCATTTTCAATGATCATTATTAATTCAATCTTAACCATCAATTCAATAATTTAAATTAAATTAAATTTAAGAAATATATTTATAACTCATTAATAGTATTTAAATATACTCATTAATAGTATTTAAATATATTTAAGTTTTCATTTTAAGAAATTAATTTAAAGTATACTTTAACATATTTAAATATACTTTAACTCATTAATTAAATTAATAGTATTTAAATCATTATTAATTCATCGCTCTCTCTTAGTTTCTTGCTAAGTTGAGGTGCGTCTTCTAATAATATTTTCCGTTTCCAAAAAAATTAATTAATATACATTAATAAACCATTAATAGAAATATTTTAATAGATAAACTCTAAATTTATTAATAAACACCTTAATACAATAACTATATTAATAACTATTTAAATTTATGACATTTATAATCAATAGAAATAATAAATATAATTTATTATATGTTATGATTATCTGAATTACTATATAAAGTATTTGAGCCATTTTATTTTAAGTTTTAAGTTTAACAAGATAAAATCTCAATCATCTATTTTATTTGAATAAATCTCAATCATCTTTATTGTAACTTTAATAAACTTTAATGCTAAATTATTGTCTTAAACACAAAATATTATTAAAATATAAAATTAAATACAAGCTAAATTATCTTTAAACTTAACACAAAATTTAGTGACTTAAAATGTTATTAATTTATAAAATATGTTTTTAATAAATTATGAATAAAAGAATATGCTAACATATATCTATATACCATTCAATTTCTAATTAAGTTTAACACAAGTATAAATTACTATTTTAACTTCGTTTTTCTACATTACCAAGCATTAAGTTGGATCAACGCTATATAGCGCGGGTCTGTTGCTAGTATAAAAACAATATAAATGAGAATTAGTTTATTAGAAATGACTACAAAATGTTGGCTACGTAATTATGACAATGAAGAAAAATAAAAAAATATATGAATAATAAATTCAAATTCAAATCATATTATACTACTGTATTCAATCATAAATCTAAAAATTATATTTTTTATTATCTGACTTAATATTTTAACAGTAGGTACATGTATAATAGTAACACAATTAAAACATATAGAGTACCTACGATTTTAACCTAAAACTTGTAGTAACACTGGGTATAATAGTATTTACCACCACAAATTTTTGTTATAATATCTATTTATTTCCATCGCTACTACTTGTGATCGATTCGATCAATATCGTCTATTATGTATTATCTCCCGTCGCCTAAGTGCCCTAGCATAAAAGACATCGAAAGTCTAAGTATCTCTATAAGTGTAGTAGAGTTTAGTCTTTAATGATTACGTTATATTATATATTATATTTAAAAGTGTTCGAAAGAATAATGTTTCGAGTCAAAGTGACGAGTAAAAGATAACGATATTTCGAGTCAATAATGACTACTAGAAGATATCGATAATTCAAGTCAATAAAGACGATTAGAAGAGAATGATATTTCGAGCCGATAATGACTACTAGAAATATCGATTGAAGATTGAATATTGATTCCAACGTTTAGTCGAAGTTCGTTAAAATAAACGTTATGGGATAGTCGATTTTAGTCAAAGTCGACGATTACGAAAAGAAGTCAAAGTCAACTAAAAAGTTAACAAGCGACGTTTTAAGAATTTAAATATTTCGAGTAAAAATAGTTTGAAATCAATTTTATAAAACACTACTATATTTATTGTTATCTAGACCCATACATTTAGAACTGTAAAAATGTAATAGGTCTATATAATAAGTTCCAGCAAAACTAAAAGTGATAACATGTCTTAATATGTCATGAGAATCGGTCTAAATGTGTTAAGAGGTATAAAAAAGATATGAGAGCGACTAAATTTAAATGGGGAGTCTAGATAGTAATATATGAACCGGTCTAAATGTATCAAGAGGTCTAGAAAGAAAATGCAAATGACTAATTCTAAATCACCTGGTCTAGATAAGATTTTGTGGAGGTTTTTAACGAAAGGTTATAATTTCTTATTAGAAGTTTATGATTACGCTCGCAGTTTTTGAGAAAATTAAATTTATCGAAAATACATACGTTTAGCGAATATAATATTAATAACTATTATGTTTAGGATTACGATTACGTCTTGAGTCGAAAACAAATATTTGTCCATATATACTATGTCACGTATAATATATATTTATATATATATATATATATATATATATATATATATATATATATATATATATATATATATATATATATATATATATATATAGAGAGAGAGAGAGAGAGAGAGAGAGAGAGAGAGAGAGAGAGAGAGAGAGAGAGAGAGAGAGAGAGAGAGAGAGAGAGAGAGAGAGAGAGAGAGAGAGAGAGAGAGAGAGAGAGAGAGAGAGATGGATGGTGGTTCCTGTAAAACAAACCTTACGGTAAAATAAGTAAAAAAAAATTAAAAAATAATTTATAACTTTTGATATTTTGGATTATCATTCATTGTAACCATATCTCAAACTTTAAAAAATGAAGTTTTGTTGTACATTATAAAATGGGTAGTTTTACCGTTTTTGATCAAATTTGAATAGTAGTGAAAGTTTAATGAAAGGTTATAATTTCTTATTAGAAGTTTATGATTACGCTCGCAATTTTTGAGAAAATTAAATTTATCGAAAATATATACGTTTAGCGAATATCATATTAATAACTACTATGTTTAGGATTACGATTACGTTTTGAGTCGAAAACGTATATTTGTCAATATATACTATTTCATGTATAATATATATATATATAGAGAGGTTGGTTCTTGTAAAACAAACCTTACGGTAAAATAAGTAAAAAAAATAGGGGTGAGCATGGGTCGGTTTGGGTCTGTTCCGACCTCAACCAGAACCCAAACCGAAATTCCGGTTCCTGAAAGTGCCAAACCGTTTGGTTCGGTTTCTACATTGGTTCGGTTCCACTCGGTTTCGGTTTTTTTCCGTTCGGTTTGGTTTTTATTTCGGTTTTTGGACATGTCAAATTCATAGATCTTTTAAGGAAAACTTGTGAAATAAATCTCAAATGGAAGCCTATGTTACGCAATAATTGGCATATTACTAAAACATAATAATATGAATCGGAAAACTTTAAACACAAAATTAAGAAAAAAAAATAATACTATATGTAGCTTAGTAAATTACATGGCAAAATCAAAATTGAAGAAATAAACCTATATGTTGTTGCGTATTGTGGCCTACATGGCACCAAAAGATTACATATTGATAAGTATGAGATTGGCAATTTAGAAAAGAAAACTTTGAGTCTTCACTATTAGCATCGAGAGTTGGTGTGTTTAGGGAGTAATTAATTAGGATGATTTAGAATTTCAAACAAAGAAAAAAAAAAAAAAAAAAAAAAAAGAAAAAACTTAAAATATCTAATAAAAGTGAACATATCAAAATTGGCATACATATAATGGTTCGGTTCGGTTTTTTTCGGTTTGGTTTTACCCTCCGACCCAAACCGAACCCTTTTTTTCGGTTTCTCAAAAATCGAAACCCAAACCATCGATTTTTGTTTTCGGTCCGGTTTTATGGTTCGGTTTTTATCGGTTTTTTCGGGTTTTGGGTTTTCGGTCTGGTTTTTGCTCACCCCTAAAAACAAATTAATAAATAATTTATAACGTTAGATATTTTGAATTATCGTTCATTGTAACCATATCTCAAACTTTAAAAAACGAAGTCTTGTTGTACATCATAAAATGGGTAGTTTTTACCGTTGTGCATCAAATTTGATTATTTACCGCCCAAAAACAAAAAATTTGATGCACAGTCCTTAAACGACATATATTTTGATGCATGTCAAAACTTGTTTTTCTAAAGTTTGTTATAATTGAATAAAAAAATATAATACAAAATTACACATATAATAAATTATTTTTTCATATATTTTTATTTATTTTACTTTAAGTTTTGGTTTATAATACCCTATTCCTATCTATATATATATATATATATATATATATATATATATATATATATATATATATATATATATATATATATATATATATATATATATATATATATATATATATATATATATATATATAAGTTTGTGACCATAGCCCGTTATGGCACAATAGGACATCAGTGGCAAAAACGAGTTTCTTACTTTTACGTTTTAGTATCGTTAACGTTTATATTAGTTCTTAATATTAATAAGTATAATCACTTGACGGTATAGATTTACGATTAATACATATTTTACTTACAATTACCCTTTTTATAAGTTTATGTTCATATTATACCATTTTTAGGTTATAAATCACCAATAACTTATAATATGTATAATATGTTAATAATTTGTGTTTTCTTCCATTTTTAACCATATTTATCCATTTATATAATATTTAGATGAAATTAGTGAGTTTTAAGAAAATGAAAAGAGATTTAGGGATTAATTAGAGAATACCAAATACCTCCGCAAAATCAACCAATATCGTCGGAAAAGTGGTCACGAACTCAAACTCGGAAACGAGCTCCAAAAGTGGTGGTGATGAGAATCTAAACTCCAAAAACAAATACACCACTTGTTAGAATAAAAGTTTTAGAATAAAGAATAAACAAAGAAATTAGGGATGTTTTTGCTTACCAAACTTCAAGATGGTGAAGTTTCCATGATGGTGAACAAAATCCGAAAATGAATGTTAAGATGGAGGATAAATCCTTGCATATCCTTTCAAGAATACACAAGATTTATATTAGAATTCCTAACATAAACAAAGAAGTAAAAGAAGAGATAAAAAGATGAGATTTTGTTGGAAATTACTTACCAAATGGAAGGAAATCAAGGAGATGAAAGTATGATGGAAGGATCTTCTTATGATGTAACACCCACTCAAATGTGTGTTTATGAACTCTAAACTTTCTCGAAAAGAAAAGAGAAAATAAGAGAATGAATTGGTGAAAAGAAGATGGAATGTCACACCCCGCCAAAGCAGAAACACGGGATGTGAAGAGCAATAGCATTCGACAGTAAGATATAGATAAACGCCTAGTTATATTGAATAAAAGTTACATCAAAGTTTACATCATAGTTTAAAACATCGTTTACATATCCGAATTCAAAATAGGGTGTTCATAACCAAACCACCCAAACCCTTCCCGTTCTTGAAGTCATCCGCCCAAAGCAAAAAGTCATCAACGCTAGCTTACTCGTTACCTGAAAATACGAGTCAAGTGTTAACTACGGGAGACGTAGTTAGTGAGCTACAAAGTTTAAGTAAAATCATATAAGTTTCGACGCACATGAAAATGGCGTAAAGTATAGTTTTCAAATAGTTGCCGCATAACCATGGATAAAGTATTAGCATTCAAATAGATGTCACATAAACATGTGTAAAGTATGCATTTGTGTTTGTAGGCATTGACCACATAGCGCGACTATGTGACAATCCTAAATGTTGCCCAATGATCGTTGCAAAGCCTATAGCCTACCCTATTAGTATAATGCACCATCGTTATAGGTCGTTGTGGTGGGGGTCTACTTACCTTAATAACACTATCCATATCTACTAACGGTCCTTTCCAAAGGGATTAATAGCAACTAATGTCCTTGGTAGTATCGGGAATTTAGTGGTATCTCACGTCCATGTTTTACAACGTCCGCAACATGACGATTGATGTTTTAGTCATTGCCAAAATTTGTGTTTGTATCCTCGACATTGTTGGCAAAACCATCAACAATGCCGGCAATATAGTTTTTCGTAATAGCATTCAAAGTATAAAAGTGTTTTCGTTTAGCATTCAAGTATCAAAGCGTTTTCATCTTAAATATAATGTTTAAGCCTAAGACTCGCATTTCACCCCAAAATGTATTAAAAGCGTTTAAAAAGTAGGGGTTTGTAACTCACTGATTGCGAAGATCGTAGCGTGCTCGGAAAAGCTTGAAAAGTGCTCGGAATCACCGAAATCCTAATATGTGCCAAATTTTGGGTAAGTATAATGTTATTGGTTAACTTTGGTATTCGCATATCGTATAGTATTACAAGATGTAATGTTTTGTTTTACTCTTAGTACCCAAAAGTTATTACGTTCGAAAGTCGTTCAAATCGTTGTCGTTACGTTTAGTCCAAAAGTTAGCGTTATTATTATTACGTTAATATATTTGTCGCTGAAGTGTTTTATAGTTTCTAATGAAATTTTGGTAGCGCTTTCGCGCCAAAATTTTTATGTCCAAAATAATAACACTTTCCCGCTTGCAAAACATATTTATATATATATATACATAACATATTTAAACGAGTTCATTGATGTAATTTAAGTCCAATAAAATGTCCTAGATATAAGTATTTTACTAATCTTAGTTCAAAACATTAGTCTCCAAAAATCAGTACGTAAGTATAAGTTTTTAATGCCAAAACGACAATTTTCGGGAAAATCAGTAGCTGGGTGCGCCGCAGAGGACTACAGTGCGGCGCACTGGGTGCTGTCATTTTCCCATTTTCGATTTTTCTTGCAAAAACGGGTATTTAAGCCATAGATCTTTACATGCAATGGTTAGATACTTCATTATATGTCATTTTAACAGTTTGTAAATAACTTTTGTGCCCAAACTCGTGGATCTAAGTAACATTTGCTAAAAACCCGTTTTTGTATAAAAAAAATGTTATAAAACTTTGTAAAAACTTATTTTAATGATATAGATCGTACATGCAAGTAACCATTTAAGTATTAAACAGTGGAGAAAAGTGTTTTTACCCAACGAAAAAGAGTGTGTGATGATCTAGACGGTTTTGATGGAGATTTTGACCCAAAATTGATGAAACCCAAAGTATCCAATCGAAAGATTACCACCTCTTGTGTCACACCCCGCAAAATGGCGGAACCGAGGTGTACAGAGAATACGGTATCAGAGATTCAAAGGTTACATCAACATAAGTAAACCATACATAATCAACATAGATAAATAAGTTTAAAGATAGTAAGCTTATTACAATCATCCGAAAATATCAAAATACGGCTACAGCGTTTGGGATACTAAGGAATTAACAAAAGCAAAATAAATTCCATGCAAGTAATCCACGTAGCCACCAAGCATAACATCAAAAAGTGTAACCTCAAATCCCTGAAAAGCGTTAAAATACGACGTCAACATAAAGTTGGTGAATTATTCGCAATAATTAATAAAAACATAATAGTGTAAAAGTTTCAATACGTTTTGACCCAAAAGTGATATGATTTGAAAATAAGTCATTTGAAAAATGATGTTTCAAAATATACGTGAAGTATACAAAACCTTTTAATAGTATACCAATACAAATACCATAAAAATATCATAATCAAATCATAAAAATACCATACTGGATAGATAATAGCTTTAGATACATACGGTACACCTGAACCATAACAATACTGGCAACTAACCCCACCTAGTGTCTTAAGCTAGGTTGTCCTCGAAATCATCGGTCATAACATTGCTAACACGGACAGGGCGCATCCATCATCCATCGTGTTAATAATGAGGGCTTGTTAGACCCATATAGCGCTATATATATAAACCGGCGGCTAAAATCTAACAGGTGTGTATACGGGGCCTCGTACTATGACAAAGGCGGTACAAGTTTGGGTAAGACTAATCTAAAGCATTCATATCCATAATACATAATATACCAAAAATACATTTATACAACGCTAATCATGCCCAAAATGTAAAAACGGTAAAAAGGGCAACGAATAACTCACAGAATAGCAATGCAATCCAAACACGATACGTCGGAAAATAATCAAATACGGTCAAGCTTCCACGTCTAAGTGCCCTAAACATCACGTAAATAAATATGTCTATGTATCTCTAAGTCTAGTGGGGTATGCCTTAACGATTAACGTTTTATACGAGTTTAAAATGACTAACAGGAACATCGATTTAACAAGATTGCCAACGTTTCAGAAAAATACCGCAGCTAGTTACGCATCACGTAACTGGGAGTTACGCAACGCGTAACTGAGAGTTACGCACGTAACTTAGTTACGTGTTATAGTATAGATAAGTGATAGAGTTACGGGATAAGGGTATAGTTACGCGATCAGTTACGTGATCTAGGTTAATTACGGGACTAGTTTCGGGTTTAATGTATAGTTACGGAATTAGTTACGGGTTCGTAACTGAGTTACGTTCTCGTAACTCAGTTCGTGACGTAACTGGGTTTTTACGAAAATCACATTCGGGATACGATTCTGAGTGTTTTTATTCATCAAGATCATCCAATATCGAAATCCTATGTCCAGAAAACGTTTAGGTAAATAAACCCTCAATAAATTTCGGTTTTGATGGTGAAAAGTGGTGTTTTTGAGATAAATCTAAGAAAATAAAGTTTAAAACAAAATTGAAGAAATACTTACCCGATTAAGATGAAATTCGGAGGAATGATAAAGGTGAACGTGGTGAATGATAAACAAGCTTCAAAATCGAATTTCGACGGTCGGATCTTGAGATATTTTAGAGAGAAAGGAGAGCTTATGTGTGTGTTTTTGTGTGTGTTTTTAGAGAGAGAAAGGAAAGGGTGGAAATGGTGTGTATGTGTATGTGGGTAGGTGATAGAATAAGACAAAAAATTTGATAAAAACAATGTTGGTCTAATAAAACAAAAAGTTTTGTGGGATTCTTTTTAGGACTAATATTTTTAATAAAATCTCATAGGACTAGGTTTGTAATAAAATTCTGGAAGGACTAAAATTGTAATACTTTTTAACGTTAATCTTAATCGTATAAATAAGGCATAAAACCCCTAAACTTATCTTAAGAGCATACTAGACTTATACTAAAGGCACTTAGAACTAAACGTTCCCGACATAAAGATTCGAACCACATAAAATACAAATACGATACTCATAAAATACGAGAAATACGAATACGATACTCATAAAATACGAATACGATAAAACATAAAAGGGATACGATAGGGTCAAAACATAAACATAAATAAATAAAACGAATACGGGTCGATAGAAGTATACCTAGAAATTCGCGAATGTCACAGTCTCCCCAAGTAAAAAGAAATTTCGTCCTCGAAATTATCACTTGGTACTACTTCCGGGGGAAAGGTGAGGATACTTCCGCAAAATTTCATCTTCGCGTTCCCACGTGAACACAGCTCCAAAACGGGAATTCCAACGAACCTTGACAATCGGGATCTTACTTCGTCGTAGACGCTTAACATCACTAGCAACGATCTCGATTCGGTTCCTCAACGAAATGAAGCTTATCATCGATCTGGAGTTTCTCAAGCGGAACTAATAACGTCTCATCAGCCAGGCATTTCTTCAACTGAGACACATGAAATACATTGTGTACGCTGCTCAGTTATGCCGGCAAATCTAGTCGATACGCAGCTGGGCCGACGCGGGCTAAGATCTTGAACGGACCCGTGTATCTCGGACTCAGCTTGCTGCGCTTCTGGAATCGGACAACCCCTTTCCATGGGGATACCTTCAATAATACCATATCTCCAACACTGAACTCAAGAGGCTTCCTGCGCTTATCAGCATACTTTTTCTGTCGATCTCTTGCAGTAATTAATCGTTCCTTGATCTTGAAGATCTTGTCAGTGGTCTCTTGTATAATCTCCGGACCAAAAATCTGACTATCTCCAATTTCTACCCAACATACAGGCGATCGACACTTGCGGCCATACAAAGCTTCAAAAGGTGCACACTTGATACTCGTGTGATAGCTGTTGTTGTACGAGAACTCAATCAACGGCAAATGAACGTCCCAACTACCACCAAAATCAATTGCGCAGGCTCGTAGCATATCTTCCAAGGTCTGAATAGTTCTCTCACTCTGACCATCGGTCTGGGGATGATAGGCGGTACTCATATCTAACCTTGTACCCATAGCAGTCTGAAATGTCTTCCAAAATCGTGAGGTGAAACGAGCATCACGATCGGAAATAATCGATACAGGAACTCCGTGTTTCGATACAATCTCTGCAATATATAAACGCACGAATCTCTCCATCGGATAATTCTCACGAATCGGTAGGAAATGAGCAGACTTCGTCAATCGATTAACAATAACCCAGATACTGTCATAACCACTCGAAGATCTCGGAAGCTTCGTAACAAAATCCATAGTAATACGCTCCCATTTCCACTCGGGAATCTTCGGTTGTTGGAGTAGCCCAGACGGTTTCTGATACTCAATCTTCACTTTGGAACAGGTCAAACATCGACTAACATACTCGGCGATCTCACGCTTCATACCCGGCCACCAATAGAACTCTTTCAAGTCATGATACATTTTGTCGGAACCCGGATGAATGGAATAGTTAGATTTATGGGCTTCGTCTAGAATCAACTGACGGATACTAATCGGAACCCAAATACGCTCGAGGAAATACAGAACTCCATCCTCCTTCGGTTCTAATTCCAACGCCAACTTATACAACCTTTCCTCTTTAACACGGTCCACTGTCATAATACCCTCTTGTGCCTGAATAATCCGAGCCTTCAAGCTCGTCTGAATAGATACCATCATAGAACGGATACGGACTGGTTTGACTGTTTCCTTACGACTTAGTGCATCAGCAACAACGTTCGCCTTACCAGGGTGGTAGCGAATGTCGCAATCATAGTCGTTCAATAACTCAACCCAGCGTCGTTGTCTCATGTTCAGCATCTTCTGATCGAATATGTGCTGAAGACTCTTGTGGTCGGTAAATACAGTACACTTGGTCCCATATAGATAATGTCTCCAAATCTTCAATGTGAATACGACGGCTCCCAATTCTGGATCATGTGTCGTGTAATTCTGCTCATGGACTTTCAACTGACGCGAAGCGTACCATTCTGCATAAGCACACAACCCAGACCCTTGTGCGAAGCGTCGCAATAAACAACAAAATTCTCGGAACCAACTGGCAGACTAAGAATAGGAGCGTCACACAACCGCTGCTTCAATACCTGAAAGGCTCTCTCCTGATCGGAACCCCAAACGAATGGTTCACTCTTCTGTGTCAACTTTGTCATAGGTGAAGCGATTTTTGGAGAAATTCTCGATGAATCGGCGATAATACCCAGCAAGACCAAAAACGAACGGATTTCGGTCGGAGATTTTGGTGCAACCCAACTCTTAACAGCTTCAATCTTAGCAGGATCAACGTGAATACCCTTCGCGCTAACCACGTGGCCAAGAAATTGAACCTCGGATAACCAGAACTCGTACTTAGAAAATTTCGCATACAACTTTTCTTTTCGAAGCGCCTCTAGAACAAGACGCAAATGCTCTTCATGTTCCTTGCGACTTCGGGAATAGATAAGAATGTCGTCGATGAATACGATAACGAATTTGTCAAGATACGGACGACAAATACGGTTCATTAGATCCATGAATGCTGCAGGGGCGTTTGTCAGACCAAACGGCATCACCATGAACTCATAATGACCATATCGAGTACGAAAAGCGGTCTTAGGTATATCATCTTCCTGAACTCTCAACTGATGATAACCAGAGCGAAGATCGATCTTAGAGAAATAGCAAGAACCCTGAAGTTGATCGAATAAGTCGTCAATACGAGGAAGGGGATAACGGTTCTTCACAGTCAGCTTGTTTAACTCCCGATAATCAATACATAAACGCATGGAGCCATCCTTCTTCTTAACAAAGAGGACAGGAGCACCCCACGGGGAGAAACTAGGACGGATAAAACCCTTATCGACCAGTTCCTGAATTTGCTTTGACAACTCGAGCATTTCGGAAGGAGCCAAACGATACGGAGCTTTAGCAATAGGCGCTGCTCCAGGAACAAGATCAATACGAAAGTCGATTTGTCTCTGGGGAGGGAGTCCAGGCAAATCTTCGGGAAAAACGTCAGAATACTCGCGAACAATCGGTACACCATCAATCTTTATCGTAGAATCTTTCTTCATCAAGTGAGCGAGATATAAGGAACAACCTTGACGGATATAGTCGCGAACTTTCAAACTAGAAATGACTTTAAGGCGTTTCCCTGTCTTGTCTCCGTGTACGTGCATCTGATCTCCATCCGGCTTCTGAACACGAATAAGCTTCTCATGACAAACTATTTCACCTCTATGCTTCGCTAACCAATCCATACCGATTACGACATCGAAACTACCGAGTTTCATAGGAATAAGGTCGATGGAGAAAGGAATATCGGCTAATACGAGTGGGATATCACGAATAACTTCTCTAACACAAGCACATCTACCATCAGCTATTTCTACCTCATAAACAGGCTCTGAAGGACTAGAAGCACGGTTTACTAAGGGGCGGAAATCACTAGATATAAAGCTTCTATCGGCACCCGAATCAAACAAGACAAAAGCAGGATAATCATCGACAAGAAATGTACCAGTGACTACAGTAGGATCCTGGTGAGCTTCAGAAGATTCCATGGAGAAAGCTCGGCTTTTGGCAGGATTTCCTCTTGCACTAGTACCAGCACCATGAGTAGGAAGGGGAGTTGGTGCTATAAGCTTGGGACACTGATGACGACGGTGACCTACTTCTCCGCATTCGAAACATGCTCCATTAGCCATTCCACAAAACTGCTCGGTGTGGCCTAACTTCTTGCATCGTTTACAAACCCAACAAGCCACATTTGCTGCATGAGCACTGTCGCATGTACCACACTTCGGGCGCCTGCCCTGATAACCAGCTCCAGAACCTGTCAAAGCATACACTTGAGGAAGTTGGGGTCTCTGATCCTGACCACGACTTCTCTTCCTCGAACTACCCATATCTCTCCTATCAGATCTACCAGAATCTCTTCGGCTCACAACCGGCTGAAGAACACCACCACGGATCATACTCGCGGTCAACCGACCAGCAATATCAACCACACTCTGTAGAGTACCCGGACAGTGAGAAATAATGTGGTCCCGCATAGTCTGGGGCAACCCTTGAGTGAAGCGTTCGATTCTCTCATTCTCCGTGCGAACCAAACGAGGAGCCAAAACACACAAATCGTAGAATCTATTCACATACCCACGAAAATCAGAACCTTGCATAGTCAGGTTCCACAACTCATTCTCCAACCTCTGCGTCTCAGATGACGGCACATACTCTTTTCTCATCATGACCTTCAGGTTTTCCCAACTCATCAAGGTAACAGCAGCCCGGCCCTGAACCCGTTTCACCGAGTTCCACCAAGTTAGGGCTTTACCCTGGAACAAGAACGTAGCATACTTAACCTTGCTTTCCTCAGCACATCCCGAAACGTCAAACACAGACTCAATCTTCTCAAACCACTGCAAGGTAGCAACCGCATCCTCGTTACCCTTAAACTCAGTAGGTTTGCAATCCAGAAAAGTCTTATACGAACAGCCTCGGGGTGGATCCTCAATAACAATACTCGGTCCACCGACTCCCACATGCACTGCTCTTCCCACATCAGAACCATCGCGCCCAGACGCCGTACCTTCTGATCCAATACCCTGCATCACAGGTTCTTCAAACCCTATGTCGGCATCCTGCACCGGTGTCTCCTTGAGCTGTGCCACAATCACGGGTATTGCCGCTGCAATTTGCTCCGCAATCAACTGACTGATATTCGGAGTAGTAGTAGTAGCAATGGGGGCAGCAGTGGTATTCGGAGTCGTAGCACCCGCTCTCACACTGGCGCGACCTCGTCTCGTCGACCTTCTCGTAGCAGTGACGGCCGGAGTAGACCTAGTAGAAGCTCTCTTTGGCGGCATCTTCTACGAATGTCAAACAGAATAAATAAGAACGATAACCAGATGTGCGACTAAAACAAACAGGCCTCAAAGCATAAAATGCAAAACAAAAGCACATAAAGCATACGAATCACATACAGGCCCACAAAAGAAAGAAATGCGCACATAGAGTAAATCAGATAGGTCCAAAAGCCTAGGTCATAGTCTAAGTGATTCCGTAAGGTCACTTAGTTCGCTATAACCATTGGCTCTGATACCAACTTCTGTCACACCCCGCAAAATGATGGAACCGAGGTGTACAGAGAATACGGTATCAGAGATTCAAAGGTTACATCAACATAAGTAAACCATACATAATCAACATAGATAAATAAGTTTAAAGATAGTAAGCTTATTACAATCATCCGAAAATATCAAAATACGGCTACAGCGTTTGGGATACTAAGGAATTAACAAAAGCAAAATAAATTACATGCAAGTAATCCACGTAGCCACCAAGCATAACATCAAAAAGTGTAACCTCAAATCCCTGAAAAGCGTTAAAATACGACGTCAACATAAAGTTGGTGAATTATTCGCAATAATTAATAAAAACATAATAGTGTAAAAGTTTCAATACGTTTTGACCCAAAAGTGATATGATTTGAAAATAAGTCATTTGAAAAATGATGTTTCAAAATATACGTGAAGTATACAAAACCTTTTAATAGTATACCAATACAAATACCATAAAAATATCATAATCAAATCATAAAAATACCATATTGGATAGATAATAGCTTTAGATACATACGGTTCACCTGAACCATAACAATACTGGCAACTAACCCCACCTAGTGTCTTAAGCTAGGTTGTCCTCGAAATCATCGGTCATAACATTGCTAACACGGACAGGGCGCATCCATCATCCATCGTGTTAACAATGAGGGCTTGTTAGACCCATATAGCGCTATATATATAAACCGACGGCTAAAAGCTAACAGGTGTGTATACGGGGCCTCGTACTACCACAAAGGCGGTACAAGTTTGGGTAAGACTAATCTAAAGCATTCATATCCATAATACATACTCATAATACATAATATACCAAAAATACATTTATACAACGCTAATCATGCCCAAAATGTAAAAGCGGTAAAAAGGGCAACGAATAACTCACAGAATAGCAATGCAATCCAAACACGATACGTCGGGAAATAATCAAATACGGTCAAGCTTCCACGTCTAAGTGCCCTAAACATCACGTAAATAAATATGTCTAAGTATCTCTAAGTCTAGTGGGGTATGCCTTAACGATTAACGTTTTATACGAGTTTAAAATGACTAACAGGAACATCGATTTAACAAGATTGCCAACGTTTCAGAAAAATACCGCAGCTAGTTACGCAACGCGTAACTGGGAGTTACGCAACGCGTAACTGAGAGTTACGCACGTAACTTAGTTACGTGTTATAGTATAGATAAGTGATAGAGTTACGGGATAAGGGTATAGTTACGCGATCAGTTACGTGATCTAGGTTAATTACGGGACTAGTTTCGGGTTTAATGTATAGTTACGGAATTAGTTACGGGTTCGTAACTGAGTTACGTTCTCGTAACTCAGTTACGTGACGTAACTGGGTTTTTACGAAAATCACTTCGGGATACGATTCTGAGTGTTTTTAGGCATCAAGATCATCCAATATCGAAATCCTATGTCCAGAAAACGTTTAGGTAAATAAACCCTCAATAAATTTCGGTTTTGATGGTGAAAAGTGGTGTTTTTGAGATAAATCTAAGAAAATAAAGTTTAAAACAAAATTGAAGAAATACTTACCCGATTAAGATGAAATTCAGAGGAATGATAAAGGTGAACGTGGTGAATGATAAACAAGCTTCAAAATCGAATTTCGACGGTCGGATCTTGAGATATTTTAGAGAGAAGGGAGAGCTTATGTGTGTGTTATTGTGTGTGTTTTTAGAGAGAGAAAGGAAAGGGTGGAAATGGTGTGTATGTGTGTGTGGGTAGGTGATAGAATAAGACAAAAAATTTGATAAAAACAATGTTGGTCTAATAAGACAAAAAGTTTGGTGGGATTCTTTTTAGGACTAATTTTGTAATAAAATCCCATAGGACTAGGTTTGTAATAAAATTCTGGAAGGACTAAAATTGTAATACTTTTTAATGTTAATCTTAATCGTATAAATAAGGCATAAAACCCCTAAACTTATCTTAAGAGCATAGGCCACCAGCATCCGTAAAAACATTGGGCCCACCCTTGTGCTGAAATATGCAGGTCTCGTGTTCGAGTCCAAGCAAGGTGATGGGTACCATTGTTAGGATATTTACCGGGGAATGCTTCCTTTGCTGGGTAGGGGGTCCGGTCACAAAGTGGCCCGTGTCAATGGTATACGCCTTTACCATTTTTTTTAGACTTATACTAAAGGCACTTAGAACTAAACGTTCCCGACATAAAGATTCGAACCACATAAAATACAAATACGATACTCATAAAATACGAGAAATACGAATACGATACTCATAAAATACGAATACGATAAAACATAAAAGGGATACGATAGGGTCAAAACATAAAATTAAATAAATAAAACGAATACGGGTCGATAGAAGTATACCTAGAAATTCGCGAATGTCACATCTTGCTCCCTTTGATGTTAGAAGCAGATTATTGTGATGATTTTGATGATTGTTTGATGGATTTAGAGCCACAAAATGAAGAAGAAAATTGAGAGGTTTTGGAGAAACACCAATATGTGTGTGTTTGTTATGTGATACAAAATGAAAGAAAAGAAGATAATAACTCCTTGGGACTGAGATTTCTGGCAGAAATGAAGGTCCAATCGTGATGAGGCAAGTGGACCACTTACATTCATGCAAAAATGAGTCACCAAAAAGCTGTCCAGCCACCTGGTGCGTCGCACCAAGGCCTAGTGCCGCGCACCGTTCCCTTTTTCTTGTTTCGTTCGTTTTTCGTTCGCGTAATTGTTAAGCATTTGTGTTCGTTTGGCGTTTACGATTGTTTTGCTATGAACTTAGGCAAGTTCATTATATGTTTTCTTGGTATTAGGATTCATTTAGTGATTCAATTTCCGATTTCCGATTCCGATTCCGAGACACATACGTTTAATGTTTAAGTAACGTAAACCTACGTTAAAAGGTTTGTGTGAGTTACATCGAGCTTAGCTTAAAGAGGTATGTCTAAGAAACCACGAACACAAATAGTTAGTCATATCGCAACAAATATAAACGTATCGAGGTTATAAGTTAGCGTTCTCGACCTGAGTTTAGACGGTTGTCACATGGAATGAAAAAGAAAAGATGATGAAGATGTTAAGTTTACAAAATTGGTATGAGAGATGATGGAAAGTGTTTGTGAGATCTAAATCTAGATCAAATGAACCATAATAGGAAAGATCCAGCTTAAAATCATGTGTTTGTAGTTTTAGAATTTCAAGAATAGTGGAAAAAGGCGTTTTAACCTTTTCTGTCCGAGCCCCAACTGAGTCGCACTTTTTTTCCCGTTAACTACTCGTTAAAATGACTGAATTTGCAATGAACTTAACGTTAACCTCGTTAAAGGACTAACTTTGTAATATACTTTTAACGTTAATCTTAATCATATAATCGAAGGCATAATTCATCATAACTTATCTTATGAGAATACTTATATCTACTAGGCACTTAGGTACTAAAACGTTTCTGTAATGAAGGAAAAAACGTTAAATAATATAAACCCGACTAAACAAATAACGCGAGATAAACGAAATAACAAAAACAATAGAGTCAAAACAAAATATAGATAAATAAAACAAGAAGTGAAACATTGAATTAGTATCTCAAAAACGTTGTTGTCAAAACGATTCAACGAAGACATCTAGTTTTGTGTCATGTTCAATGGACAATGATCTCTCTTTTCCATTAGAATTGTTATCTATCGCCAATATGTATTGTTTCACTTATAATATCATGTAAATGGTGTTTATTTCAGTTTGATTGATTTGAATTTATTATCTTATCACAATAAAGATATTGTTACTTAAGATTTGAAATCATTTATTTGAATTATAATTGAAGTTTGGTCTTATTTATATCATCACGATTCAATGTCTATGATGATTAATTATTTCATTATTAGTGTAGTTTTATTAGGATGTCTTTAATGTCTAAATAAAAAGCGTTATATGTATTACCTACTAGGATTTAGGACACTATTTTAGCGTCATTTGTAAAATTGGATGATAGGACGCTTCGTAATCCTTTTGTTATGACCATAAGATGCGTTTCTTTGGCTTAATTTTTCTTACGACACCAAGTTGTGTCCTATTAAACTTTTATCCGATACTAGTTTCATTCTATATAATTAATTTATAGGACACTTTTTGGTGTCCTAAATATAATACTAGATATATCTTTTATGACAACATAAAACGTACTATATTATAGTTTATAGAAACACTCTTAGTTTTATGTAATATACGATTATAGGACCAAAGCAATTGTTTCATAATCATATTACTTAATACTACATCTATATGTATCCTAAAAACCTATTACAACGCCTTTATATAACACTATTTTATAACAACAAGTCTTATTAAGTAACCTATTAGGACATTTTCAGGTGTCCTAATTGACCAAATTTGTTGTAGTAATTAACCGATGTTGCCGCAATAGACAACGGTGGTCTTGGTAGGCAATATATGAACAAATTAAGTTGTGAAGCCAACGTTCTTGGTAATGCATTTGTAACGCCACATATTCCGCTTCAACATTGTAGCGGGACACCACGTTTTAACGCTTAGAAGACTAAGATAGACGATTCATTTACAATAAAAACACAAGATACTAAGGTAGATCATCCAGATGGACATCCACCCTAATCAACATATGAGTTAGCAATAAGACCATCAGTGGAAGAATTCGTGAATACGAAGAACATGATCTTATGTACCTCTAATGTATCAAAGATCGTGTTTTAGCGCATTGAGGTGTAGTTATCAAGGTTCATGCACAAATAAACGTATATGATGTTTCACGTGTTAAAAATCAGGTCTAGTAAAAGTAAGGCAATACAAAGCTTCTACTACGCTTCGGTATAGTGCTAGGTCAATGACAGGGGAGCCCGAATCGTCCAACTTAGTCTAACGATTAATTGGAGTGCAACATGGATTGCATCAAACATATTGACGACCTCAAGAATGCCTTTTTCTAAGATGAAAAGACTAGTAGCAATGTGTGGGGTAGATATTCCCAAAAATTAATTAAGTGCTCCTAAATCAGATATTGAAAACACTCTGCTATGGGAAACGATAACCGTATGAGAAAACTTTGTGGAAAAAGCGATGAGTATAATATCATCCACATATAAAAGAAATACGCACTCGAATGCCAAAGATGATACATAATGAGACATGAATCGAAAATATTGTGTTCCATCCACAAACAAAGTCGAAATATCTTATGTAAATTAAGTTGAAGTCGATATACGCAGAATATATCAAAAAATTTTTTTTTTTGGAAACGGAAAATATATTAACAACCAAACCCGCCTAGCAAAAAGCCAGAAAAACGGGGAAACAAACACCCAAAACGATTACAAACAAGAAATAGGGTCCGACAACCAAAGGGACCACACGATATTCACAGCATCAGTTCTATACTTAAACCAACTAAAAACTATAGATACAATATTGTGATACACCTTAACTGGGGATAACATAATCCCATTGAAAATTCTGTCGTTCCTCGCCTTCCAAATGCACCAAAAAACGCCGTAGCAAATCGCCGTCAAAAGCATCGATTTCTTTTTAGACCTTCTCCCCCAAATAGCTAGCCAATTTACGACATCACTTATCTTATTAAAAGTGCTTATCTCCATATTCAACCATTTAAAAATCTTACCCCAAATCAGTTTAGCAAACGGACATGTAAGAAGCAAG
Organism: Senecio squalidus; assembly: GCA_910822075.1. Classification (NCBI taxonomy): domain Eukaryota; kingdom Viridiplantae; phylum Streptophyta; class Magnoliopsida; order Asterales; family Asteraceae; genus Senecio; species Senecio squalidus. The sequence continues at coordinate 3,296,756 of CAJVGC010000060.1, forward strand.
TGATCACCTGTTTCGTCGACATTGATACATGAGCTACAAATTGTCGAGTCAATATCAACACCTCTGATTTGTAAGGCAGTAGCCGTGGGAATTCTGTTAAGCTTAGCTCTCCACACAAAACAGGAGACTTTAATAGGAACAGCTTTGGTCCATATAAATCTACCGTCACAAATCCAATGGTTGGACCGGTCCACTCTTTTTCTGAGGGCACTTGTGCAGAAGGTACCGTTGGCTGCAAAGCTCGAATTCCAACCATTGAGGTCCCTGTTTTGACTAATGATGTCCCCGCTGGGAATACCAAGTTTGTTGAGCACATTGTCAACACGACAAATCGACCTCCAGACCCCTATTTTGTTGCCAGCGAACATACCACCACTTCTAACACGCGCAGAATCATGGAGACCTTTAATAACCGAAACCCAGAAAGCAGTAGCTTCAGTCCTAAATCGATACCACCATTTTGCCATCAGGGCAATATTAAGCGCCCTAATGGACCCGAGGCCTAGACCACCCACCTCTTTTGGGCTTAAAATCCGCTCCCAGGAGACCCAACTGATATGTTGCTTGTTATTCGTTCCTCCCCACAGAAATTTACGCCTAATACGCTCAAGATTATCCACAACACTAACGGGGGCATTAAAGATAGACAAAAAATAAGTAGGAAGACTACCGAGCACTGATTTAGCCAAAGTGAGACGTCCTCCAAAACTCAGATTGGTAGCTTTCCACGAAGAGAGTTTGGAATTAAATTTATCTAATATCGGCTTCCAAGATACAATACGATTCATATTAGCTCCAACCGGGATTCCAAGGTAAGTAAACGGAAGCACCGCTGGTTCACATCCAAGAGGGTGTGCCCAATTTTTCACCTCCAAATAATCCGCCCGATGCCAAAGACTTTAGATTTATTGAAATTTACTTTGAGACCCGACGAAGCATAAAAGCATTTGAGAATCCGAGCAAGACTAGAGATATTTTCGCTAGACCATTCACCGATAAAAAGGGCATCATCTGCGTAAAATAAATGTGAAACAATTATGTTAGTACTAGGAATAAGTAAACCTTGGAAGATATTCTTAATTCTCGCTTCCTTTATAGCGATATTAAGACCTTCCATAGCTAAAATAAACAGAAAAGGGGATAAAGGATCTCCCTGTCGGACTCCTTTATTCATAGGAAATTCCTTTGTGGGACTACCATTCACAATGACCGAGGCCATAGCCGACTTCAGACTACCATTAATCTAAGACCTCCACTTATCACCGAAGTTCATATGCTCCATCATTGAATCTAAAAAGCCCCAGTTTACCGAATCAAAAGCTTTATTAAAATCAGCTTTAAAAAGTAACATCTTTTTATTTTTTAGATTTTGCCCAAGAACACAATTCATTCACGATAAGGGGACCTTCGAAAATAAAATTTATTACGAAGAGGTACACCCAACAAAAAAAATTATGCGTAATAAAGAAAACATGTAGAAATATTTAATACTAGCATTTATGCTACCGATGTGAGAAGTCCATAAATTAGAATATATAACATCACAAGATGGATAAGGAGTTGAAGTTAAAATACTGAATGGTAGTTGTATATGTTTATCAAATTGACATGTTTCACGAATCACGTGTGACTTATCATTATTATAAGAAAAAAATAATGAGATATTAACATCTTCAACTTGATGATGAAATAGAGAATTCGGTCTTGTACTTAATGGACATATAAGGAGACCAGTGCAATCTCATCAGATGAGAGGTTTGCGAGTATGAAAATTATTTAAAGTAAAACAAAAAACATGAAATTCAATATAACTTTTATTATCATAAGTATATTTCAGAAATATAAATAAGGTTTTTAATTAGTATGGTGCAATGAGGACATGGTTTAATTTTAATGATCTATACAGGTTGGAAATGTCCATGTGCCCTTTCGTCGTTACTATAACTGAAGAACCATTACTAATTAAAATTGAACGATTATCATAATTATTAGAGTGATGTGTAAAATGAACATGATATGTTACTCGAGTGTCAAGTACCCAACCGCTATTATCCAAATTATTAAATGATGAAGCGTTAGAAATTTTTGGGCGCGATGCTTGATGGCATGTATCGAACCTACCCCATGGTTAAATTCGATTTTGACGTCCTCGACTGCAGGAAGAGTTGGGTGAGGAGCGTGTTGCATTATGTAGGGCTGGTGGTTTACTGGTCCAGCTTTGTGACCAAGGGCCAAGTGGGGCTACTGCACTTGTTGACTAGATTGTTGACTAGAACTAGGTTTATGTGTTCCTTATATTAATATATTTTTCTGATAATTATGACATTGATGCAATACCAACAAAAATATACATTTATTGTAGAGATAATAAATTGTTTGTTACAAATTAATTAACTAAATGTGAAATAATTATATTTATTTTTAAATATAATAAAGTTTAAGAATAGTGTTTAAATTATAAATTTAATAAAATTTAAATTTAAATAAAATAAACTTTAGGGTTATCTATATTGCAGTTTACTTGTTAGGGAAGGATTAAGGTTTGTATTTGAATTAACAATGCAGACCTAATGGAACAACACAAGATTTTAGAAATTCTAAAACTCGATCTCCCCCTTTCCTCTCTTTGCGTCGACTGTCAAACCCAAAGGGATACCAAAAAAATTTCTGGTTTCCAAACACAAAAGGTGTTCGTGTGTTTTGCTTAACGGTTTAGTTTTCTAATTTAGCACGTGTTAATTGTTTACGCGAAACGATGAATAATTAATTGAGCAAGAAAGTAACAACTAGTGTTTTGTTCGGTAACTATCATCAATATTAAATAGTGTTGCCAATGGGGGTTTGTCCCATTGGTAGGAGGTGATACTCCTCTAGGGGAGGTCTTGGATTCGAGCCTCCCTCTGGGGTTCCCTCTTTAGGTGGATGTTAGGAAAGTACTTAGGGGGTGTTCGTGTAAGCTTATAGATAACTAAATTTGGTGTAAGGTTCGTGGGTCGCATACTGCCCTATATGGATGTTACTGTGGCCCCGAATCACTAACTTTGCCGTTCAAAAAAATAAAAAATAAAAAAAATATTAAATAGTGTTGGCAACCTTAACCAGAAAAATAGAGATTCATCTAGAGGTTTAATTAGTTCAGGCTTTTCCTATCTATTCATTTTTTAATAATTTAATGACAAATGTATAAATTAAAGTGCTATGTGTAATATTTGTCTTCTATAATTTAAAAAAAAAAGAGTTAATTACATAAATCATCACTATGGTTTACCCAAAATTATTGATTTTATTTCTAAATTTAAAAAGTTTCATAAATCGTCCAAGTTTGAAAATTAATTACGCTTTTCGTCCTTAATTTCTAATTTACACCCGTAATTGGGGCAATTAGGGACCAAATCCGTAATTGAAAACAAACTTTAGGGACAAAATCAATATTTGAAGCAAATTTCGAAAAAGGTAATTAGTTTTTAAAAGTTGATGATTTATGCAACTTTTTAAACTTAGGAACGAAATCCGTAATTTGAAATAGAGTAATTAACTCTTAAAATTTAAAATGCTTGATGAGTACGTGGACTAGTTTCTGCCTCTGTTTCACCGGGCTAAACTACATACGGGCTTGGGTTACCAAATTAAGCCTAGCCAAGAACACACTCCAACTTATTGAAATCCAAAATTACTTCAAGTTCATATAGCTCAAAAACAGTAATATATAAACATTATGTATATTAAATTACTATTTAGAAACTTAATATATTATTTATCTGGATAACTTGGATGGTTTTATTTTATACAACTTTGTTAAAAACACGGAGCAAGTATACTCGACCGGGGGAAATGGGAAACCCACCTATCCATAGATAGAGACGGATAGACTCAAGGAACCTGAAGTTGATAATACATGAAACTGAGATACGGGTCGTTTACAAGTTCATATAGCTCAAAAACAGCGGACACTTAACCACCTCAAAAGTTATGTACTTACACTACAAGAAACACCTTATTAAGTGTCACATAAAATAGTTTTCGTTTACTAAAAAGGCGAAATCAACCTAAGTGTTAAATATATTTTTTTATCAAGTGTTATGTTTTACCTGTATAAAAAAAGTGTGCGTAAACGTTCCTTTTGACATTTTGGATTAATACCAAATATCCATTTTAAAAGATGTTTTTAAAGATCACTTTAGCTTGAAAAATTGTAATTGTGTATATTTTCAAAAGTTCCTTTTGACATTTTGGATTAATACCAAATATCCATTCTAAACATTTTCAATTACCTTTGTCATAGAGTTTTTTAAAATATTGGGTGTTGATAGAGACACCCCCAAAATTAAATTTTGGTTATCGACACCCCCAAGGGTCAAATCAGTACTTTAAATTATTATTATTATTATTTTTTTATTTTTTTTTATTATTATTATTTCATAAGTTATATATTTATTTAAATAAATTATTAAACGAAAACTTTTATTTATTTAGTTTTGATGAAAAAAATCAAAAAATTAAGACAAAATGTTATGAAAATATAAATGTTATTAACGGTTATGCATGTTATATAAATATGATAACTTTCTTCTAATTAAATGATATTCACTTAAATATTACTTTAGTCAACTCAAGTAATATGATTAGTTGACTAAACCAGGGAATTTTAATCTCGAAATCTCGTTTTAATTTTATTCCATGTGAAGAAGATGTTGAAAAGTTTCAAGAAGTCCCAAAGGCAGCATTTTTTAAGCATCACACTGGCACTCTTAAATGATAACCACTATGTCTCAGTGGAGTTACAAGGGGAATACCCAATGGCTCCGACTCATCCGCACTGGGTTTTGGGAAGATCCGACTGTGCTTCTGGATGGGAAACCCCATATGTTAATCGACAAAAAATGTATCGTCAACTTAACCCTTCAACTTGTGATCCTGAAGGTGTTGATGTAGATGATTAGATAATCTAGTTTGTTATATTCAATAACTTGTTATGTTTAATTATTTATGTATTTTGTTATGAGTAATGTTTATTTTATTAATATATTTATCTTAAATCTATATTTTTAATTTAAGATCTATATTTTTAATATTAATATAATAATAATAATAATAATAATAATAATAATAATAATAATAATAATAAGGAGGGGGTGAAGATAGAGAGGAGGGGGGTGAGGTTATCCCTCCCCTTTTTTTATACATAGTCCGGAAGCTATAGTTAGCAAAGTGTATCACTTTTTTACTAAGTTTTTTTTAAAATAAAGCTTTGATTAGAATTTAAGGTTCAGCTATATTTTTTTTTTACTAGAAATATAAAACTTCAAAATAAGGAATAGTGAAACCAATTTTCAACAAAGAATAAGCTCAAATTCATCCAAGCGTCACAAACATACAACTAAAACTAGTAATAAAATTCATGCTAATTGAAATTTAGTTTCAAAACCCAAACTTCAAAAATAACAATGACATATGCCTATATTGTCAACAAATCGAGACTTAATCAACTGTTGGCATAGGGTCTGGTTACCTGGTTCGGGTCCGAAACTGAACCATCGGCCAGAGTCCCCTAGTTCGGATAGGAAGGGACAAAGAGATATAAAGACAAAACAGATACGACAAGGAGCCGACAAAGAAGGTAAGAAAAGATGCTCTGACGAATGACATCCTTTTAACCGCTAGGTAAAAAGGGTAAGGGCTAGGGAGCATCCTATTACCCAGAAGACCTCCTATAAATACCCAGGTAAACAGTAAATATCCACATGACTTTTTGACTTTAACCTTATACTTATATTTTCCTGTCCGAACCAGAGTGCTCATTCTTACGCCCGAGTTGAATCAGGGGTATAGCCCCGCTCAACCTGGTGTTTTCTCTTAGTGCATGAAATTCGGTTAAAGAAATTAGAGAGGTTGATTCAAGGGAAACCGGACTTCAGATCGGACTGAGCTTGAAAGTGTAGTTCGGGTCAGACTAAGGGGTTCAGGGCCCTTTGTATTAACATCAACCTTGATATTTAAACAATTGCTTCTCCCTAAACCCAAACAGCCTCACATTAGGAATACATAAAACACATTTAGAGGTGCTCAACGGTCTAGAATCTACAAGAACCGAGACTAAACCGGATTGAGAACCGGCAAGTAGAAAGAACTTGGACCGGGAATCGAACCGGAAATCTTTCACGACATTCTGCTGGTTCTCCATTTAAAACCGAATTAACTCGTCATACTATGTTACTTTGTATGGCACATGTAGATGCTATCAAAATAAAAATCTATTGGAATAACAGTTTCGTAAACATACAATTTTCATGCAATTATTATTAAAAAAAGAAGTAACACTTCATATATTAGTAAACATACCAATTTGCTCTTTTATTACTAAAACCAGTAACAACTTAAATCCGATTATTACCAAATGTCAATTGCATTAATAAAATTTCTATCAACTTATATATATTGATGCATACGAGTTTTAATACATATACTATTGTGTTATTTAATTTTGATATTGAAATAGCTCAACTCCAATACATCGACAGTCCAAAACTAAATAAGTTATAAAATATCATCGTTGGCTCTCGGGTTTGTGTAGAAAACACTTGTTTCGTCTGGACTGAATATCGGATTATAGGTATTTCGAGGTCCGAGGACCGAACTGGGTTGCATGGTTCAGCTCGGTTTCGGTTCAAACCCAGTCTGGTTCTTCCTCTTTTTTTTTAGATCTCGGATTTTTCGACCAGGCCAAGACCCTACATATATAGCTCCTTAAAAATATCATTAGTCCATGAACCCTTGAGAAAGAACATACGCAAAGAGACGATAATGAAGTTCTTCCCAAACATTCACCAAATCTCTAAAATGATTCAATGTGAGGAAATGAAGAAACATATGATTAAACACAAATAAAAACGACAAACTGAAAAACGTACACGGCCGAGGAAGATATAACTATAACCTAGTTATTCTTTCTAGCAGTTTTTAATATTACTTTTAGAGAAATGATATACGCTCCTACTTCATATATCTGCTATTATATTTAAGACATTTAAATATTATACCAAATATATTAGAATGAAAAAAGATAAATTGTTTATAAATATTTAATCATTTAATACAACACTTGAATACGATAAATATATTAATAAATATATAAAGTAAGCATTTAAATTATTTCTTTTACTTTAACGTTTTCACGACAACTTGAAAAATTGTACTTGTCTAGATTTTCAAAAGTTCCTTTTGTGTCACACCCCGCATAGAAATGGCGGAACCGAGGTGTACAGTGTATACGGTATCAGAGATTCAAGGTTACATCAAACATAAATAAACCAAACATCATCAACATAGATAAAGAGTTGAAGTAAAATACTTATTACAATCATCCGAATAATATCCAAAATACGACTACAGAGTTTTGGGAAACTAAGGAATTACAATACAAAAATGAATTCCAGCAAAAAGTTCCCAAGCAGTCAAGCAAGCAATAATAAAGTAACCTCAAATCCCTGAAAAGCGTTAAAAATACGACGTCAACATAAAGTTGGTGAATTATTCGCAATAGTAAATAAAAACATAATTGTATAAAGGTTTTCAATAAGTTTTGACCCAAAAGATAAGATTTGAAGATAAGTCTTTTGAAAATGATATTTCAAAATATGTTTTGAAGTATATAAAACCTTTCGATAAAATATTCAGATTATTCCATACGGTACCATAATCATTTCATAAAACATAACCATATCATAAAATAAATATCATACGGGATAAATAACAGCTTTAGGAAATATAAGGTACACCTGAACCATAACAATAATAAGGCAACTAACCCCACCTAGTGTCTCAAACCAGGTTGTTCTCGATAATAATAAACGGTCGTAACATTACTAATACGGACAGGGCTCCTCCCTTATCATAATAACGTATTAGAATGAGGGTTTGTTAGACCCATATAGCGCTATATATACTTCCGGTGGCTCAAAGTTAACAGGTGTGTATACGGGGCCTTGTACTACCACATAGGCGGTACAAGTTGGGTGAGATCATCTAAAGCATACTTATCCGCATATAATCATACCATAATACATACATACCATAAATACTTTTATTTAACGCTAATCATGCCCAAAAATATAAAAAAGGTAAAAAGGGCAACGAATAACTCACAGATAGCAAAGCAATCCAAATCCTTATATGTGTCGGGAATACAATAATACCGTCAAGCTTCAATGTCTAAGTGCCCTATACATCACGTAAATAAAACATGTCTAAGTATCTCTCAGTCTAGTAGGGTTATGCCTTAATGATTAACGTTTTATACGGGTTTTAAATTAACCAAAGGAATATCGATAAAACGGAATAACAAGTGTTTCGGAAAGCCAACGGACTAGATACGTGAACCTTATACTTACGTGCACTATAAGTCACGTGAGTATCAAGTTACGAGATAAACAAGAATTACGTGTCAAAGGACCATAATTACGCGACTTATATACCTATTACGTGCATGAGGGTTAAGTTACGTGCATGGGAGTATTACGTGACTTCCAAGTCACGTAGTTAGGCAATTACGTGATCCATACACATATTACGTGACCTACTATGAAATTTCGTGAGCGAACTATGGAATTTACGTGCAAAATACATGAGTTACGTGCATGGTGCTTATTACGTGAACGAAATAGACCATGGAGAGTATTACGTGAACGATATTGGAACTTACGTGACTAACAAGCTGACTTACGTGCACATCAAGGAATTTCGTGCACGTAAGTTTGATTTCGTGAACGAAATGGTAATTACGTGAGCATCAAGGTATTACGTGACTCAGGATGTTTATTACGTGAACGTAATGATGGTATTACGTGAGCGAAATCATGTATTACGTGATGAAAATATGAGTTACGTGCTTGAACGGGATTTTGACGAAAAATAACATTTGGGAATCGGTTTTTGAGTGTTCTAAGTGTCCATATGATCTATAATCGATACCCTATGTCCAGAATACTATTAGGAACAATAATCCTAAATAAAATCTCGATTTGGACGGTTAAAAGTGATATTTACGTGTTTGGATAAAATAGATTAAAGTTTAAAACCAAAATGAATGAATACTTACTTGATCGTAATGAAATTCGGAGGATAGATAGAGGTGATGATGGTGATCAATAATCCGGTCTCGGATCTAAAATCGGACGGTCGGATCGCCGGAAAAGCTAGAGAGAAGGTGAGGGTGTTTGTGTGTGTTTTTAGAGAGAGAGAGAGAGTGTAGGTGATATTTTCTTAAGAAGGAAGTTAGGGGAAGATAGAGACAAAATCTGAATTTCTAATAAGACAAATAGGTTGGTGAGGGACGAATTTTGTAATAAAAATCTGAGTAGGACCAAAATTGTAATAAAATTTCTCGCGTAGGACTAGTTTCGTAATAAAATTTCCGAAAAGACTAAAAATGAAATATTTTTAAACGTTAATCTTAATCATATAATTAAGTCATAATTCCCCTAAACTTATCATAAGAGCATACTAGACTTATACTAAAGGCACTTAAGACTATACGTTCCCGACATAAAGATCCGAATTACACACTATATATCCGATAAACGCAAATACGCATAAAATACAAATACGATACTCATAAAATACGAATACGATAAACCATAAAAGAAAATACAATAGGGTCAAAACACGAACATAAATAAATAAAATGAATACGAGGCGATAGAATAATACCGTGAAATTCGCGAATGTCACATTTTGACTCTAGGATTAATACCAAATAACTTTATAAATATATTTAATTGGCCAAATAAAGTTTATTTGATCCAGACAACTTGAAAATTTGTAATATTTCTAATCTTTTATATCTTCAAGACAGCTTGAAAATTTGTAATATTTCTACATTTTCAAAACTTCCTTAATACCAAATATTACTTACACACATATATACTTAACTAGCTTATCACCATCACCAGTGTATAAACGGGAAGTGACATTAAGACTGAAAAACATAATGTTAAAAGAATTGATTACATGTAAGGTTTAAATAAATACAAAAGATGTATTAAATCGGATGTATGTACCAAACATCTCATATTGAACAAATTAAATAGAAAATAGAAAATAAAAATGAACAACACTAACATAAAAACCGAAAACGATGTTTAAAAGTGTTGTGTTTGTGTGGGGTATTTAATGGTTGTTAGCTTAAATAACAAAATATACTTATTACAAAGTTGTAGTTATATTCCGAAATTTTGTAACAAATTCAACAACGATATATCCTTTATACATCACCAAAAGCTCTATCAAATTCACTATATAAATTAAACATGTCATGTTCATCAAACAACTTAAATCGAAAATATGATGATATATTTGAAAAAAATTAATATTAAGAGCAAAAAAAGATGTTTAAGAAGGTGTTGTGTTTGGAATCACTTTTCAAAAGTGTTTTTCATATTATTATTTGGAGTTAATTACATAAATCGTCCCTGTGGTTTACTCCAAATTACGGATTTCGTCCCTAAGTTTGAAATGTTGCATAAATCGTCCATTTTTTGAAACTAATTACGTTTTTCGTCCCTAATTTCTAACGGACATCCATTTTAGGGACGAAATGTGAAATTTGTTAGCGATAATTTTAACGGAAATTATTAACGGACATCCATTTTAGGGACGAAAAAGGTAATTAGTTTCTAAAAGTGGACGAATTATGCAACGTTTTAAACTTAGGGACGAAATCCGTAATTTTAGGTAAACCATAGGGACGATTCATGTAATTAACTCTATTATTTGTTATAAAAGTGGTTGTAAGTAACGTGTTAAAAGTCATGAACTTATTAAATTTTTTTGTACAAAATATTAAGTAGATTAAGTAGAAATGATCATATAATTTATCATAAGAAAATAACGACAAAAAGGATTAGATGGATGGTCAAAGACACTTTGGGTTTATTTTTAGTGGATAAAAACATTCTAAATCATTTTATTTTTCAAGTCCTTTTATATTTATAGTATATGTATAAAAGGTCAAGTATCTAAATAAAAGCTTTAAAACACTTATGTGAAAATGATGGGAAAATTCATATCATAAATATAATCTCTAAAGTAGTTTCAAAAAGTACTTCTAACATCACTTTTGTTAATACCATCTTCAACTTCTTAATCACAGCTTGACATAACATCCGATGAAGATCCTTCACCTTTGCCTCCAGCTAACAATCAATCAACGGTAGATCTTGTATTACATTCAACAGATGATGATTTGCATACATGGCCGAATAGGTACTTCCGATATATCTTGAATTAAGTTTTGGCTTTTTGAGTGATTGTTTTAACTGTAAGTACTTGTTTGTATATGGCTTTCTTCTAGATTTGAGTTGCGGCTTCGTATTAGTATTGGTGTTAATAAGCTCACTTTGATCCCTTGTGTGAGAAATGTAGAAAGCAAGGCCTTTTCATTTACTATTGCTCTGCGTAATTACTTTTCCGTATCAGATATCAGGTTAGCCTAACTTATAAATATAACAATTGGGCATAAGTAATTTTGTTAAATATTATAGTATTTCTATATTTTATTAGGTTTGATATATTTCTAACAAATATCAATTCAAAGAATATGCTTAAAGGTTTGTTTCATGTTCTTATAAATGACATTATGTAAGTATGTTAGCTTGATGTATCAGAGTTACCTTTGTAAGGTGTAAGACATGTATTTTGATTTCCTAAGACTATGGGGTGTGGTGGGTGATTGGGGGTGATGATGTGGAGTGATAGAGGTGATTTGTAGGAAAGAGAGTGTGATGATGTGGAGTGATAAAAATGGGTGGTGTGGTTGTGTGTAAGTGATGATGATGTGGAGTGATTGAGTTTATTTTGTTATTTTATTATATAATTTTATTTAAAAAGTTATATTTTTATTAAAAAAAAAAAAAAAAAAAACACACTACATTTTATTTAAAAAAAAATACTACAATTTATTAAAAAAAAAAAACATACTACAATAAAAAAATACTACATATATTGAGGAAAAAATTTCTCGATAAGCCTTTTCTTTTCATCTTCCGCTATTGTTTTGTAAGGCTCCCCGAGATGACTGGTGTCCTGCATGATCGTCTTTAACGCTCTTGATCGCACTTTTTCTTCAGCAGTATCAGCAAATTTCCCGAACTTTTCCCCAATATACTTGAGTGATTCTTCGGCCCCCGAAGAAGAAGCAGCGGCTTTGCTCTTTCCTTTGCGCGCTTTTGCCTTTGCTTGATCTCTACCAATCGGTCTTGGAAGGTCTTCCTCCAAGTGAAGATCATCATCATCATCGTTGAGATCGATTCCAGCAAAAGGCGATACCGGAGTGGCGGGAGTGACGGGAGTGGAGGGGTTACTAGACTCCGATGTTCTACGCGCTTTTCGGGACCCTCCAGATGTTGGGACATGTTGACAAACCGGGCTTTTTCTCAATATTTGCCAAGACGCTAAATGTAGGAAACCCGCTTGCATTATGGTGCGGTATAACTCCAGAGCATGTTCGAGCACTTGTTGATCACTATGACCGCTTGGTCTACTTTGTTGGGCTTGTCGAAAAATCCCGTTGAATTTTTTGACCTTTCTTCGTAAGTCGGTCCACTTGCTCGAAAGAGAGTCGTTGGTACGAAAGTAAGAGGGATCATCTTTAAGCATCTTGGCGAAGAATTTTTCACGAACACTATCCCAGTAAAGTGGTGAATGTTGATCATTTCCCAAAATGGGGTCCTCGGATGTCGACGACCACGCTGAAGCAAGTGCGATCTCCTCCTGTTCGGTCCACTTCTTCTTTTCGGTTTTGCCTCTTTGGGATTCGGTTTCTTTCTTCTTATGTTTCATCTTCCCACGGGCCGGCATTCTTTGAGCTTGAGTTTCCGGAACAACCTCATCGTCTTCAGAATCGTCAACGTCAAATGGAGGCACTTGCGGAAAATTGGATAAATGGTCTTGGTTAAGCAATTGTTGGAACGACCCGCCTTGGTATAGCGGGTCTTGGGATGGTCGTTGTGGTGGTGGAGTTTGTTGGTAAAATGAGGGAAATTGGTTAGGGTTTGGAAGTTGGGTAAAGTTTTGAAATTGGTTTGGGTGTTGATATTGGTTAGGGTTTTGAAATGGTGGATATTGGTTTAGGTTTTGATATTGGTTTGGGTTTTGATATTGGTTAGGGTTGAACCATTGGTTCCATTGGTTGGGGTTGGGGTTGTTTTGATTGTTGTTGTTGTTGGGATCCATTTGAGATAATTGAAAGAATGTATAAAAATGGAGAGATTGTTATAAAAATTGAGAGAGAAAGAGAGATTGTTTGTGGTTTTTGTTATAAAAATGAATGGTATTTATAGAAAATTTTTAGGTTTTTTAAAAAAAAGATCCGTTGCTTTTGATTTTTACTCGACCGTTGCAAAAATTTTCGGCCGTTGCTCCCTCACCACGGCGTGATTCAGAAAACGCCAAGGCTTGATTTTTGCCTATAACGCCCCCACCGGTGTGGGGGTAGGCGTTATAGGGCGTTATCCAGCTGAGGTGGCGGCGTTATCGGGGGTTTTCATGCCTCACACCGTATAGCCTAAGGTTTATTGTTTTTCCAATAGTCCCAGATACATTAAATCTTTATTCCTATATGAGCGCAAATGAGTTACTTATGACATAGGTTTGCTTATACTATCTTAATATCTTTGTTCATGACTTCTCGTGACTTTTAATTCACAATTTGTTATGTTCGTTTCTTTTTACAATCGTACAACGAAAAACAACATGTTTAAATATGTTTGCTTAAACATGTAATTTTAGAGAGCGTCTTCGAGGCCGGCTTGACTATAAGGCCAATAAAACAACCGTTATAGGCTCTCCAAAATTTTAAAATCTCAAATTTTAAACAAATGCATGTTTTTATATGAGTCTTTTTTTCATGATCTAATTGACATACCTAATATTATATTTTTAGCATAAGAAAGTGAAACGAAAGAATAGCAAATTAATAGTTTGAGGTAGTGGAATTTGCTTTCGTTACAAAAATAAGTAATTATAAACAAAAAAGACAAATTTCTTTTTGATAACGTGTAGTATTTTAAAGCCAAAATTTAAAATTACTTTACGACACAAGAAAGTTTGAGCCGCCTCTAAGAGTCTCAAAACAGGTATTTCTTGAAACTTAATCGCGTCGAAAAACTAATTTTCTCTATTTTCTTAAAGTAATGCGATTATAAATTATAACTATAGTTAGTGACTTATTAGTGTGAGGGATTATAAATTATATACTTATATTTACTTCAAATACCATACGAACAATAGATGGACACGGCGATTGAATTTGTTTCAAATAGCACCCTATTATATCCCTCTCACACAAGACATTCGAATCCGACCCATTTATATGAAATGCTTATTGTCATATATAGTCTGATTGTTGATCGATACTCCCCTCATTGTTTATTCAACGAAGCCCCCTTCCCAAAGTGTTTTAGCTTCATTGAATTGTAGAACCATTAGTAAAACATTCTTAGATATTTGTTTGTTAAGCAGATACATGAACATTACCTGCAATTTAACAGCATCAGCATCAGATACAATAATGTCTTGTATGAAGAAGGCCTCAAATAATTTGTTTTTACAATATTTGCTTATTGTCACATCCATCCGATTTTAAAATTCTGATTGTTTTGTTTTACAGTATTAATGTAGTAGTGCAGGAAGGAAGAGAATACCAAGTTGAGATATAAAAACACGGAATTGATTGAAGATATATCGTCCTGAAGAGCTCTTAACATGTGTAATATGGAGTGAGTTTGTTTTTGCAATTATTAAAAGCACTACATTAACTCAATCTAGATTAATCTCCGTTTCCTCAATTGTATCTGAAACATATCCTCACATCATAGATTTACTACGCCTAAATAGCAGACTTATAGAGAAAAGTTAGACTCAACTTGCTCCAATAAATTCATTGGTATGGAATTAGACTCAACTTGCAATCCTTCTCGACATCAGTCCTCTTTAATACTATTTTTTAGTTACAATGATAATAATGCTGGCAGAAGAAACGATAGGCGTTGATCCATAGCTATAAACATCACTCCGTGGAGTCAAATGGCCTAAAATTAGAGGGACTAAATTCATTACCAAGAGATTGAACAACTTTATACCATGCCATACACTGAAGTAGAGTGACAATTTCAACCCGTTTACTTATGAATGGGTCAATTGTGATTATGTTTATCTCTGACAGTATAGCTAAAAGGAAACACGGGAAACGGGTCAAACTGATTTAAAGTAGCCCAAGTGTATTTTTTAAGGCATAAAACCTCCTAAATCATTAAGTTCAAAGATCAGATTAACCGAAGCGTTATTATCATTTTTGAAATCACGTTTGACAAACTAATAGTTTGGAAGTTCAAAAATTGTGTGAAAAAATGTTTTTTGAGTCAGCTTACCACCCATCCCGTTTTCACCGAAATCTAACAAACAGATCCACCCATTTTGCCACGTGTATGTTGTAGTGATACAAAAATAAATAAAGTGAGGAATGTTAACAAACCTGTCATAATATACTCATAATATACTCAGGTGTTGCGTATCCATGTGTTCCCATTATGCGAGTAGAAACATGAGATTTATTACCAACAGGACCATCGTTAGCTAACCCAAAGTCGGAAAGTTTTACATTGTAGTCCTGTCCTTGAAATAGTAAGTTAAAATAGCTAAATGGCATAACAACGACACCTTCATTGAATCATTGCACAAAAGGTGGGATAAGAGTCATTTACTGTGTTTCCTACATAGCAATTTCTAACCTATTATTTATGAATACTTGATTTGGGTTGTGTTTAATCTTAACAGAAATAAAAAAAAAACAGTTGAATGTGAAACGGGTCAACAATTATAAACAATGAATTAATTCTCAAAAACCTCAAAAGGTTAACCTTCATTGCATTAATTAATACAAGTACTTTTTTTAAACAAACAAACAAAAAAAAACTATTTAAGTTGAAAGTAGAAACATGAAAACAAAAAACACATACACACGTCATCACCTTGTTAAAATTCGCAGGGATCCAAGAAATAATCGATATCAAGTCTCTAAACAAACACGACTTTTAAAACATAATTAAGTAGGATGTAAAAAGAAACCAAGATGATAGAAGGAAAAATTATCCAAGGAATTGAAATATTTAAAGCTACCTTAATTATCTCAAAAATGGAGACTTTACTATGAACAGAACATAAAATTGAAGATGTGTCTTTTTTCATTGATTTGATCCACTAAGCTATAGCACGAACCAGTCTGAAATCAACACAGAAACTTTAGTAATTACATAAGTATCCTAAATTCCTCTAGACGAATTTCAAGAGAAAAAATAATAATTGTAATACTAAAACATTAGCAAAAGAAGCACGAAATATTCTATTAGTGGCCTTTATGTTCGAACTTCAGAGCTTTCAATAATAACTTATTGATGTAACACCATTCATGGATACGTACATAATTAAACAGCCCTAAAAAATATGAACTGGTAAATACTTAAGCATGTACCAAATCTCAAATCACATAAACCAATCAAAACTCACCAAAAAAATTAGCATGAATGTGTTTACTAATAGATGTCTTCGCATGTGTATTTCAAACCTGCCCAATTACTCTATTTCTGTGTGTTAAAAAAATTGCCCAATTACTACAATTCTAAAAACCAATCACTCTAAATAGTGCAAATGAAAAAGTTAGATACCAATAAAAAAAACAAATATTAGAGTTTGCTTTACCAACACAAATGAAAGATAAGAATGTTTTCTCTCTTCAATATATGTAATCAATCAATAACAGGACACAAAAAGATTAACTTGTTCTTATTGCTTCTACAAAACAAAAAAGTTGGGTAACTATTTAAAACATAAACTAAAAACAATCAATGTTACCCAACCTTAAATTAGCCGAATCCGAACATAAACTGTAGGTATTCCTCATCATTGAATTTTTCAATATCTACATAAGAGGGAGAATCATAGTTAACAGAATCATTTGATTGAAATGTTATATAACTTATTCAATCACCAAAATTAAAATTGAGCGAAGAAAAATTGAGAAATAAGTGATGAGAAAAAGAGAAAAGTGACATGATGAACAACATACAGTAACCTAACCTTAACTTGGATAAGAAATTAAAGATACATTAAGAAGATGAGGAAAGTGGAATTAAAAAAAAGGAGTGGTTTGTTAAAGTAGAAGATGAAGATGAAGATGAAAGAGATGACTGAATTAAAATCCCAAATCCCAAATCTCGGCTTCCACAAGAAGCTTCATTTGAATTGTATTGTATATGGACAATTGATTTTTCAAAGAAAAGCAGGACCAATTACAAAAGATACACGATTTCCTATAATCTGCAGACACAATCTCTTCCAAAAAAAAAACGAAATCCCAGACACGCTATCTTCTTTTTATTTTTTATTTTTAAATAACATTACATTTATATTTAAATATATTATAAAAATATGACAAAATTCAAAGAAGATGACATCACTCTTTCAAATCTCTTTCATATGTGGATAGTCTAAGAGCACGCCATGTCAGCATAATGACATCAGCCGAAGCTCCCTTTTATTAGATAGAGTAGATTGTCTTTGGCACGAAGCTTTTGGTAGCAACTATGTTGGGTTATAACTTAGCTAAATATAGTTTAACCATAAACAATAAACCTAACAAACAAGAAAAGTAACTTAAGTTTTTAGTACGGAAGGTATTATAAGTTACTACGGAAGATCAAGCTAGTGCGGCTGTTCAACAAGTTACTACGGTTCATCAAGTTACTACGGCAGTATTGAAGTTACTACGGAACAAGTAAAAGTCAAGTCAAAGCTAAACAGATACGGTTGAAGTCAAGACACGGAAGAAGAATCTTGTCTTGCAAGCATAATCTAATTAGATAGAGTTATAATTAGATTATATTTCCTTTTGTAATAGATAGAGTTTCCTTAATCTAGATAACAATAGATTTAGATAAGGATAGATGTAGTTTCCTAGTTTATCTAGGTTTGCCTCAAGGTCTATAAAGATAGATCCTTGTAGAGAGAAAGAAACAAGTTGTATTAGTATTCATTGATTAATACAATTGAGGCGTATAATTCGACAATACTATTGTTTATTTCTTATTCATTATTCATTGTTCGACAACTCGTAATATTGAAGTGTTCATCCGCTGCTGAACTTCTTCAATAGATCACGATCTAACGGAGGCAAACTTATTAGTTTACTTAGACTAATACGATCCTGACAAGTGGTATCAGAGCACAGGAGGTGCTTTAGATCCATTGATCAACGAGTTCATAATCCTCATAATCAAGAATCACAACAACCATCATGACGGAAGTTGCAATTGGCAAAGTTCCTATTATGAATAGCAACGAATTCGACTTATGGAAGCTACGCATCAAGCAACACATCCTACTATCCGACTATACAGTCTGGGATGTGATCGTTAATGGTAACAAACTTCCTACCACCAATGGAGCTGATGGACAACCAGGAATGGCTGATCGTGCGCCCGTGTCTGATCTTGAACGAAGGGAAAAACAAACTGAGATCAAGGCCCTCAGTATTCTTCTAATTGCAATCCCCAACGAATATCAATCGCAGTTCGAAGAATATGAAGATGCCAAATCGCTATGGGAAGCTTTGGAGAAGAGATTCAGCGGAACAAAGAACACCAAAAAGAACAAGAAAGCTCTTCTCAAACAGGAGTATGAAAACTTCAACCGGGTGCCTGGCGAACGAATGACTCAGACTTTTGATCGTTACAAAAAACTCACTGGAGAGATGATTAGCGCAGGAATCAGGTATGATAAAGATGATCTAAACAGAAAGTTCATCCGAGCTCTAGGGAAGGAATGGATTATCTACACAGTTTCATACAGACAAGGAGACACCCTAGAAGCGCTTGAACTAGATGATCTTTACAACGATCTAAGAGTATTTGAAGCAGAAGTCGAAGCAGAAAAGGTTGCCAATAACAACCCTAGTATTACCAATGGTAACACTGCACTTGCCACAACATCTGGAGGACCAACACATGAAATCAGCGAAGAAATTTCATTCTAAGCCTTTATTTGTAAGTGTTCAAATCTCATAGGTGAAGAGGTCAAACAGATGCATCCAGATGATTGTGATGCAATCGACCTCAAGTGGCAATCTGCTATGCTGGCACTTCGAGCTAGAAGATTCTTGAATAGGACAGGAAGGCGATTCAATCCACGAAACAACGAACGAATTACCTTCGACAAAATCAAAGTGAAGTGCTATGAATGCAGTGAATTAGGTCACTTCGCTAGAGACTGTCCAAACAAGTCACGAACCAACAATCCACGAACCACTCATGACAAAACTCAGAGTGCACTCATGTCTCAGGACATCTTTGGATATGATTGGAGTGATTTGGCTGAAGAAACAAGTCAAAATAGAGCACTAATCTCAGAAGAACAAAATCACGTAGAAACCACTGTTCACCATGCATGCATCGCCGTAGTAATGGATGATACGGACATTCTGGGAAATTTAGTTGCTGCGGACGACTTAGTTTCTACGGAGCTCGCATACACTGATATTGGAATTCCTGAAATCGGCAACAATATAATGGGATACGACTGGAATGATGATGATCAAGGAGCACCACAAGAGGATGCTCTCATGGCAATTGACTCACCACCTCCAGCATCTTCATCTCTTATGGCCGAGGTAAATTCCAACCTATGTACTCCTGAATGTAAAGCAATAATTGTTAAGTACAAAGACCATAATCAGTTAATGAGTGACTCCCTTAAAAACTTAGAAGAACAAAGACGGTCAGCACACAAAGTAATTGATAACCTAGAAAACCAGATTAAGTCCCACAAAATCAATGAACAAAGCTATCAAGAAAAGATTAATCTACTTGAATGGCAAAAAGAGGACTTACTTCTTAAACTCAAGGTGGCTAGGGATAAAATCAAACAACTAGAACAAGAACATGATAAAGTTGAGTTAGATGTAGGGAAGTTAGAGTTTGCTTCAAAATCTGTAAACGACCTATGCCAAAAACAAATAAATAGTAAAGTTAAAGCTGGTCTAGGTTACAAAGAAGTTGCCCCTCCATTTAACCAAAACTACATCCCACCATCTTTAGATGAACCACGAATTCCTATCTCCCAGACACCACTAAAAGAAGCATTCAACGTTGATCCAATCAACTATGATGAAGTTCTTATTGAGGACTTAGCTGAAGAGAGTCAACTCAATATTGTGAAGAATAAAGACATTCCTCTTGAAAACCATCTTATCACAATAGAAGGTTGCACTCAACAATCTTCACAGAGCCTAGTGTCTATGCCATGCCCTGCCCCCATCAACAAAACCAAAACACCTACTCTAAGAAAGCCCAAAATAGTTCCCAAAGAAACCGTTAAGACTAGGAATCACATAGGTAAAAGAGGAAACCAACGAAACATGAATCAAGTCAAAACTCAAAAGGGACAAATTGTTAAATCCTCAAGGAAAGGGTGTTTTATTTGTGGTAAATTGAATCATTTTGCAAAAATCTGTTATCACAATCCTCAAAATCAAACTCAAGTGATTCAAAAACCACATAATGGGGTGGGATACAAAGGAAGGGATGTCTCTAAAAACAACTTTGTCAAACACGTTTCTCTAGAAAATCAAGGTGTTAACAAAAGAAAAATAATTTCCAACACGAAGAATAGAGTTAATATTGCTAGACAATCAGTTGTTTCTACGGCTAAGGTTAGTACGGCAAAAAGTAAGGGTGTTAATAACCGTATGAAGCCTGCCCATGTTAATACTGCCAAAAGTAACTTTGTTACTAAGGCTCCTATTAACAAAATGAAACAACGGAATATCAAACCAGTATCTATTCCAATTGTTAAATCAAAAGTTGTTAACACCAAAATTGTTCAAAAAGAAAAATCTTTCAAACGAGTGTGGCAACCAAAAGTTCAAGTAACTCAACCACCTATCCCCACTGATTTTTCTAAACTAGTACAAAGGAAGGTGAGTTACTTTGATGAAATGGGCAAACCCAAGTCAGCTTTGGCTTGGGTTCCCACCAGAAACTAATCTCCATCGTTTATGTGCAGGTTCAGCCAACAAAAGAAAGTGAGAACAGTTGGCATGTAGATAGTGGCTGTTCCAGGCACATGACGGGCAACATGTCATGCCTTCAGGACTTTGAAAAGTTCAACGGAGGATATGTTGCTTTTGGAGGCAATCCAAAAGGAGGAAAGATCACGGGGAAGGGAACAATCAGCAATGGTACACTACACTTCAAGGATGTGTACTATGTGCAACACCTTCAATATAATCTATTGAGTGTGTCTCAAGTTTGTGATGAGAAACACACACCAATCTTCACTGCTACTGAATGCATTATAATGAAGCCTGGGTATGTCATTGATGAAAGCATGATTCTACTCAGAACACCACGGAGAGACAATGTCTACTGCTTAGACATGTCCAAGGTTCAACTAAATTCACCTGAAACATGCTTTCTCTCAAAAGCTACTTTAGATGAATCTACTATCTGGCATAGGAGGATGTGCCACATGAACCTAAAGAACATCAATAAACTAGTTAAATCTAGTTTAGTTAGAGGTCTTTCAAACAAGCAGTTCAACCTTGAAGATAACTGTTTAGCATGCTTGAAGGGCAAGCAACACAAAACTTCCCACAAGACAAAGGAGATCAATTCTAACACCACACCTTTACATTTACTACACATGGATCTTTTTGGTCCTACTAATGTAAAGAGCATTGCAAAGAAGTCTTACTGCCTTGTCATCACTGATGATTTTTCAAGATATACATGGGTGTACTTTCTTAGTACCAAAGATGAAACAAGCCAGATACTCATCACTTTTGTCACCAAAGTTGAAAACCAACTCAATCTGAAGATCAGGAAGATTCGCTGTGACAACGGCACTGAATTCAAGAACCAAGTGATGAATGACTTATGCGACAAGAAAGGAATAGAAAGACAATTCAGCGCAGCTAGGACTCCTCAACAGAATGGAGTTGCTGAAAGAAGAAATAGGACACTGATTGAAGCAGCACGAAGTATGTTGGCTGACTCCAATCTTCCAATGTTTTTCTGGGCAGAAGCAGTTAACACTGCCTGCTATGTTCAGAATAGGGTCCTACTAGTCAAAGCACATAACAAGACTCCATATGAGCTTATCCACAAGAAACAACCAATGATAAGCTTCCTACGCGCTTTTGGATGTCCATGCACTGTTCTAAACTCTAAGGACTATCTTGGAAAGTTTGATAGCAAAGCTGATGAAGGAACATTTGTTGGTTATTCATCTCAAAGTAAAGCTTATCGAGTTTACAACCTCAAATCAAAGATCATCGAGGAGAGTGCTAATGTGACCTTCAATGAACACACATACACCAAGAAGGGACATGGACCAGACTGGGTATTCGACTTGGATGCACTTACAAAATCTCTAAACTCCAACTTTGAGTTTAACACATATCAAGTTAATACGGCTCCAGTTACTACGGCAAATTCTATTCCTATTGCACATGTTTCTACGGATCAAGTTAATGCGGCTCCAATCACAGGTACTGCTCGTTTAGATGTGATGGAATACATTAATCTTCCCATTACTTTGGAAGATCCCATCACTACAGAAGAACCAGACTCTTCTCACACTGAATAAATCTCTACAAAAGAGAACGAAGAACCAGACTCTCCTCACACTGAATACAACTCTACAAAAGAGGACGACGAACCACAACCACATTCACCATTGGCTACGGATAATACAACACGACCAAATGGAGTACCACGTCTCATTGAAGAAGATGCAAATGGAGTTGAACAGTTGGTCTACGAAGATTTTGAGCCTTATCCTACTACACATACCAACTCTTCATTCATTACTCCTCCAACTACTGGTCAAAATCCTAGCAATGACCTGCCCGAGTTAAATGATACAAACTTGGGAGTTGGATTACGACCTGAAAAGGTCCCATCCTCTCGAGTTGCCAAGAACCATCCTTCTAATCAAATCATTGGCAACTTTGACATCTCCATGGAGACTAGAAGTCAAACCAAGTCAAGAAAGGATCCATCAACTGCACTCATCAACACATGTCTCTTTGCATGCTTTCTTTCGCAAATGGAACCTAAGAAGATTCAAGAAGCATTACTACATCCACACTGGATTGAGGCATGTCAGGCAGAGTTACTTCAATTCAAGATACAAGGAGTATGGGTACTAGTTGAGGTCCCATATGGCAAGAAAGTGATTGGTACACGCTGGATCTTCCGAAACAAGAAAGATGAACGTGGAATTGTGGTTAAAAACAAAGCACGACTAGTTGCACAAGGCTATACACAAGAAGAAGGAATTGATTATGAAGAAGTCTTTGCTCCAGTGGCTAGGATTGAAGCAATTCGCCTATTTCTAGCATTTGCTTCATTTATGGGCTTCAAAGTCTATCAAATGGATGTCAAAAGTGCTTTTCTATATGGTGTCATTGAAGAAGAGGTATATGTCAAACAACCTCCTGGCTTTGAGGACCTTCAGCATCCTCACAAAGTCTAAAAATTGATCAAAGCTCTCTATGGGCTTCATCAAGCACCACGAGCTTGGTATGACACTCTTACCAAGTTCGGACTAATGGATTCCAAGGTAGCAAGCACTCTGGTGGAAACACACAAACAATTGACGCCTGATCTTGAGGGGGAGGATGTGGATATACACAACTATAGATCCATGATAGGATCTCTCATGTATCTCACAGCATCAAGACCAGACATCATGTTTGGAGTTTGTGTGTGCGCAAGATACCAAACAAGGCCAAAGATGTCACACCTCATAGCTGTTAAGAGAATCTTTAGATATCTAAAGGGCAAACCTAATCTAGGTTTATGGTATCCTAAAGACTCTCCCTTTGACTTAATAGCTTATACAGATAGCGACTATGGAGGTGAGAACTTAGACAGGAAGTCAACAACTGGAGGATGCCAATTTATTGGCTCAAGACTGGTGTCATGGCAGTGCAAGAAGCAAACAACGGTATCAACCTCTTCTACAGAAGCTGAGTACATTGCTGCTGCTAGTTGTTGTGCCCAAGTACTTTGGATTCAAAATCAGATGATGGACTATGGATATTCCTTCATGAACACGCCAATCTTCATTGACAACCAAAGCACAATAAGCATCATCAACAACCTGGTCAAACACTCCAAGACAAAACATATAGAAATACGCTATCACTTTATACGAGATTGCAACGAGAAGAAACTAATCCATGTTGAGAAGATCCACACTGACAATCAACTCGCTGACCTTCTCACCAAAGCGTTCGATGTGGGGAGATTCACTTTTCTGATCACTAGCATTGGAATGATCAATACGGATGAATAACTCATATACTTTTCTCTCAGTATTTCTATTATGTTTAAAAATAAGTCCCTTCGAGAAGGCAGTAGTAACCTTATGATGAAAATCAAGTATCTTACTCTCTAGTATTATACTATGTTACTACTGCAACATTAATAGTAGAGACAAAGTGTGTCCAAAGTATGATTAGTACGATCAAATTATTAAGGCTAAGGGAGGGTTTAACTACTACTGCCCTACGCCAATGAGTTTGGACGGAATGGTTAATACGGACGAGTAATGAGTTGCTACGGACCTCTGGTTTAATACTGCCAGTAACTCAAGTTACTAGGACACTCCAGTTAACACGGCCCATAAACCATTACTACGGTCCCTTTAACCAACTTACTACGGACCCTTTGTTAATACTGCAGATTATTAAATCAATAAAGGTTTCTTAATAGATAAGAATACCCTAATTAATGATGATTTGACAAGTCAAACACAACTTGTAACCTAACTTTACACGTGTCAAGCCCTGGTAACACATCTTTAACACGTGGCAAGTACTGATTGGACCTAATTTTTAAAATTCAGGCGCGAGGCACATCTACTAGTGACACGTGGAGATTTTTAATTGGACCGTCACTTTTAAATCATTACCCGCGTCAAATCAGGGGTGTCAAGTTGTTACAATTTTTCAGTATAAAAGGGGATATTTTTAACCGTTTGAAACTTACAGTTTTCAAAAACCCCTAAGTCTTCCGAAAAAGTTACCGTTGGAACTAAAATCAATCGATTTTGTTTACCGTTGTGATTAACCATTTACATTCTTGTTCATCAGTTTACTAATCAAAACACAGAATCAACAATGGCGGAACAATTGCAATTATTCAAAACGCACAACATGGTGGCTTACTTGGAAAAGACTGCCGATAACGCCGATTTCCACCAGATTATTGATTTCTTTAATCAATCTAAAATCAAGACGGCGTTAACCATCAATCCTGATATTGATGAATCCCACATTAGGGATTTTTGGGCATCTGCTACTATGGATGAAGCAGACATCGCCATCAATGCTACGGTGAAGGGAAAGGCAATCAAGGTGACAGAGTCATCTCTCCGAGTCAATCTGAACCTTCAAGATGACGAAGGTATAATGCAAGTTCCTCATGACATCCTGGTAAATACTTTTACTAACATGGGATATGAGGGGGATTTAAATGTTTCAACGTTTTTAAAAGCAAAATTATCCCCTCAATGGAAATACATATTGCATACTTTGCAACAATGTATGTCCCCCAAAAGAACAGGATGGCATGAGGGCAGTTCTACATTAGCCACCGCTATGGTGTGTTTGGCTACAGGAAGAGTTTACAACTTTTCCTACATGATTTTTGACTCAATGAGAAAGAATATCGAGAACCCTCAAAACAAGTTTTTAATATATCCTCGATTTCTTCAACATTTTATAAACTGTGTCCATACTGATCTTCCAAGATCAGAAAATCTTTTAAAATCTCACGCTCATACAAAGAAGGTTTTCACTAATATGAGACAAGTTAACAAGGGTGGACCATCTCATGTGACACCACTATTCTCAAAAATGTTGGTGGTCACGATTCCTACAGCTGCAGGACAAGTAACTCTACCTCTGTCCCAACCCACAGCTACCACCATCAGTACCACTGCACTTACTCAGGGCACTAGTGCCATATCTGAAGCAGGTACTGCAGGTGGAAACCCAGAGGTTACTACGGTAGTTGCTACTACCCCTGTACCTCCAGTTGCTACTGTGAGTTCTACTCCAGTTGCTACTGCTTCAGTAACTACTGCTAAAGTGACTAAACCCATTGTTTCTTCACCTCACAAACCCCCCAAAGCTGCTTTTAAAAGACTCAAGAGGGTTACTCAGCCTCTTGTGTCTAAAACCATCCCTCATACTACTACTGCAAAGGCAATCCCTGAAACATCTTCAGGATTGTCACACACATTAGGGGAACACCTTGAACACACCCCCTTGTTCACTGATTTGGTCAATAAGGAGGGGGAAGACCATGTAGGGCGGGCTGTTACTACTGCAGCTTCTACTTCTCATAGTAGAGCTCAGGACAGTATCAACATTTCTAAGACCCAAACTACGGCAACACCATTCCATGACGAGGACTTGTTCTCAGACTGGGTAGGTGGTCCCTGGCGCCAAAAGACCATGGGGGAGATACCTGCTTCTGCTAGGCAGGAGAGTTTCTCTTTTCCCGAGGATCTTCCACCTGTTGGTACCCAACAGGAAAGGGGTGAGGGTAGTGGTAGTCATTATAATGAATTGATGGGTATGTACCAAAATCTAATGGTGAGGGTTGAAAAACAAGAAGAGGTGTTGTCTTCTTTAACTTCCTTGGTGCAACAGGTACTGGCACAACAAGCTTTATTATCAGTCCAGTTACTGCCCAAAAGAATCACCACACAAGATGCTGGAAATTCACCAATACCATCCAGCTCATCCTCTTCAGATGACTCCCCATCAGATGACAACAAGGGGGAGAAAGAATTGAATGTGTTATCATCTGGAGAGAGCAAAGGTGATGAAGACAAGGGAAGCACAAATACTGTCATCACTGCCACCTCTACTCAAGATATGGAGACAGATGTTGAGGGGGAGACAGACTTTGATGTTGAGGGGGAGACAGACTTTGATGCTAATATGATGATAGATGCAGAGGGTGAAGAGATGGAAGTTGATACACCACTTAAGGGGGAGCAGCAGCAGCAAGAAGTGAAGCAAATGGTCGAAGAAACCATAGACGAAATGGAAGATGAAACTTCACCATTTGCTACTGAAACAATTGCTGCATATCAAGATGCTGAAATGGTTGATGCGGATCAAGATGTTGAAATGGTTGCTGCGGATCCTATTGCTACGGAGGCAGTTACTACTGACCCAGTTACTGCGGAGCAAGTTGATGCGGAACCAATGATCACTAGTCCAGTTGCTACGGACATAGTTGATACGGAGCAAGTTGCTACGGACCCTATGCTTATCAGTCCAGCTCCAGAAACAGAGGAGGAAGATCATTCCTACCTATTCAAAACCATTCATCCCACGTTCGATCAAGCTTCAACTACTTTTCAGGCAATCCAATCTGAAGCTACAACTCCTTCCACCACTGTAACAGAAGCTCCTTCTACCATTGATCAAGAAGAAGCTGCAAATGTTCTTATAAGAACAGAAATGTCAAGAACTACTGTGATGGAAGATGAAGCCACACTATCATCACAGCTGCAGAAGATCAAAGAAGAAAAGCAGAAACAAGAAAAGGAGAAAGCAGAAGAGGAGAGAAAGAAGTTAATTGCTGAGGCAGTTGCTAGACAAAGAGCAGAAGCTGCATTAAAAGGTACAACTTCAGCAACTTCTCTAACCTTACCTGAACAATCTGCTGGTGTATTTGCTTCTTCAGGTAGATATGGGTATGTGACAGTAGGAGATAAAAAGAAGACATTGAAAAGGGTTGAACTTGATGCTGAAAAAGAAAAAGGCAAATCAATTGTGGTGAAGAAGTCAAAAGAAGAAAAACAGGAGGAAGAAAGGCTTGCTCAAGAAAAATTGTTCTTTGCTGGCATGACTGAGGAGGAGATTGAAATAGTAAGAAAAGAGAATGCTGCAGCAGAACTGTACATCAGAATGATTGCTGAGCAAGAAGAAGAAGAAAAAGCCAGAAAAAGAAAGATAGCTTACGAAGATGAGCTACATGCTAAGCTAAACAAAGAACCTACTCCAGAGGAAAGGGAAAGATTGGCCAGAATTGCTGAAGAAGATGCAATAAAAGCTCAGGAGATGGTCAATCAAGACATTTTGGACAGGCTAGTTAAAAAGGGTTTGATAAAGTCAGATGAGCGTCTTGCACAGAAGATGCATGAAGAGGAGTTGGAACAACTCAAAACCAAAACCAAGCCTGAGAAGAAGAAAGTGTCCAAATCCAAGCCTAATCCTACACAAGTCAAGTTAGCTCAAGATAGGAAGAAATACACCATGTACCTTAAGAGTAAAGGTCACAGTGGCAGATCTTTAGGTCCTATGAAGTTAGCTACCATTTTAGAGCTTGTGAAGGAGGAAAGACAAAAGGAAATTGACAGGGAAGCTGCTCTTGCTAAACTTGCTAAGATTCAAGAGAAAAAGAAGAAAGATGCTCTTGAAGCTGCCCTGAGAACTGGAAGGAAAGTGTTCATACAACCTGAACCTGTTCCTGAAGTCAAACAGTCAGAGGAGAAGCAGAAAAGAAGGAAGCTGTCATCAAAAAGGATCCCAGTTCCTCCATCTAAACGACAAAAGATGGGTGATGCTGCTGCTGCCGCTCAAGAAAGTCCAGATATTCCATTCATGGATGTCAAACCAGAGCCTGAAGATAGGGAACAAGACCCTCCTAGTACTACTCAAGGGGGAGATTATTCTGCATATATCAATCACGTTGAAGGTCTGAAGTATACTCCATTGAATATGAAACCTCCAGTTATCATTGATTGGAAATATATTGGAGGGTACTCAAAGACTGAGTATGAAGTAACCAGACAAGATAAATCAAGGAAGGTACTTAATGCTTTTTATGATGCAATTAGATGCTTTGACATAGAAGACTTGGAAAGAATGTATGATATAGGGAAGTCAAAGTACTCTAATCAAAGAGGAGTACCAGGAATTGATCTGGCAATGGACATCTTATGTGGACTATTTGAACCTGGCTATGAGAAAAAGAGTTCAGTCTTCAAGAAGGAAGGACCAAACAATTCGATTCTGAATTGGTTCATCTATGAAAGAAGTGGAACATACTCCATTATCAGAAGACATGGAGCAAGAGAATTCTACTTGGTGGATGTTAAATATCCACATTCTTTGAAGACATTGAATGAGATGGTGGAGCTAAAACTGAACGGACCAAGTGACTCAATGCTTGCTCAGGAGCTTATTTGGAGAATCTTGTGTCAACGGGTTGAAGAAAAGAACAAGAGAGATTCTGACTTGAAGAACTTGTAATTGTAATAGTTGATACTGATCTATGAATGAAGTAGTTAAAACTGTTGGAGCACAAAACTTGTACTTTTGATGTGTCATAAAAGTTCAAGGTTAGGGGGAGATTGTTGGGTTATAACTTAGCTAAATATAGTTTAACCATAAACAATAAACCTAACAAACAAGAAAAGTAACTTAAGTTTTTAATACGGAAGGTATTATAAGTTACTACGGAAGATCAAGCTAGTGCGGCTGTTCAACAAGTTACTACGGTTCATCAAGTTACTACGCCAGTATTGAAGTTACTACGGAACAAGTAAAAGTCAAGTCAAAGCTAAACAGATACGGTTGAAGTCAAGACACGGAAGAAGAATCTTGTCTTGCAAGCATAATCTAATTAGATAGAGTTATAATTAGTTTATATTTCCTTTTGTAATAGATAGAGTTTCCTTAATCTAGATAACAATAGATTTAGATAAGGATAGATGTAGTTTCCTAGTTTATCTACGTTTGCCTCAAGGTCTATAAATATAGATCATTGTAGAGAGAAAGAAACACGTTGTATTAGTATTCATTGATTGATACAATTGAGGCGTATAATTCGACAATACTATTGTTTATTTCTTATTCATTATTCATTGTTCGACAACTCGTAATATTGAAGTGTTCATCCGCTGCTGAACTTCTTCAATAGATCACGATCTAACGGAGGCAAACTTATTAGTTTACTTAGACTAATACGATCCTGTCAAACTATAATTTTATTTTTCAAATATAAAAATAGTTTTGTTAGATTTTATAAATTTAATTTTTGTCTATAGATAAAACGTTTCGGAAAAACCTTAAAATAGC
Source organism: Senecio squalidus (assembly GCA_910822075.1). Classification (NCBI taxonomy): domain Eukaryota; kingdom Viridiplantae; phylum Streptophyta; class Magnoliopsida; order Asterales; family Asteraceae; genus Senecio; species Senecio squalidus. The sequence continues at coordinate 3,326,976 of CAJVGC010000060.1, forward strand.
TTCAAAATAAAAAATGATGACACTAATTTTCAAAAAGTTACAATAAACTCAAATTTTATGTCAAACATACATTTTGTTAAAATTAATAAATAGTAATGCTAATTACAAATAACAAAACATTTTTATTGTCGTCTTTGCACTAGAATAAATTCACTTGTTAGAAATCAAAACAACTCATGTAAACATTATTCTTTTTTTATAAACTGATATCGAAAGTAGTCAATCGAGCTAAGATCAAGGCATGTATGCTTACACGCAAGTATTGAAGGGTTCCATGCCACAAACATTGGAGTATTTGGAATTGTTAATCATGCGGATTAGATTTGCTAGTAGCCTTAATTATATGGTCTTTGTGGAGTTCTTTTCGTAGAGCTACGATTTGTTCTATTTGGAATCTTAAATTTTTGGTGATGTCTTTGGTAGATGTCGTATTTCTAGTTTGTCTTCTTTCTTTTGAGAAAACTCTACATAAAAACAACCAATTTTGATTTAATTGTCATTTTGTGTAACTACTTTGTTTTCTTTTCTTACAAAAAAATAATCAAATTTAGATACGTTGTCATTGTCGGTAAAATTTAACTTGAAATCTCGTTAAATATTAAAATATAATAATTATATGAATTTTTTCTAAGATAAATGTCATATATGTGATATAACATATGTTTATCGTGTTATTTTGTCATTTTGTTTTTGCATTTGGTCTCAATAAATGAATTACGAAAATGTATTTGTTATTAAATATGAAAGAATTATTAACTTTTCCCCCCTAAATCAATGTATATGACGATAATATAACATATGTAACACGTATATTTGAAAAAAAAAAAAAAACACATATAATTAAATAAAAAAAATTAACGAGATTTCAAGTTAAGTTTTCATATAATGATAACGTATCTAATGTTGATGGTTTTTTATAAAAAAATAAATTTGGTTACACACAATTATAATTTGGTTAAAGTTCGTTGTTTTTCTGTTCAATTTTCCCCAATCATGTTTTTGAATGGAGTTAGTTTTAACCATTGTGTTTTTTAATGGGCGCTTTTATATGTTGTAATATCTAACTACTTATTACATCTTCTACTAAATTTTCTTAGTAACATTTAATATCCATATAAAATATTTGGTTACTTTGGTCAATAACCTTTAAATGTACTGAACTAGCACTTTAGACATAAAAACTAAGTTTTTTCTACAATATGCAGTGAAATATATTTTCGAACATTTAATAGCATTAACCAAACTCTAAATTTCCTTGTATATTGAAAAATATATTAAATAAAGTAAAAAAAAAAATATAAAATCACTACAAGAAAAATTGCTTTTAAGGACAACTCAAAATTTTGAGTGGTCACTTTTTCATCACTATACATCCGTTACTATTTTATTAAAGATCAAATTATATTATTTTTTATTCGCTAATTTTGTTTAATAACCAAATTTAGTAACCATTTTCTTTAATAGTAACTAAATAAGATTATTAGTAACAAAAAGTAGTCGTCACTAAATTATATTTTTCATCATATTTTTCTTGTAGTGAATTAATATATGTTAAATTTATTTTATTAATAATAAAAAAAAATAGAGTTTATTTAATACTATTAAATATCTAAAAGTATATGTCTATTGAACACATTGTAAAAAAAAACCAAAAAACTGAATACCTTGTTGATTAAACATCTTAAAATTAACAATTATATATATGACCTGTTTTTCAACGAGACAAAGATCTTTGAATAAGTCAAAGGTAGTTGTCGTGGATCATATATATGCTTTGATCTTTATAGACTAAAGTCGTATATAGTCAAACACTTAAAAAAGACAACGAATTTATTATGTCGATTGAGTCAGCACATGGAGTGCTTTAAACTTCATGGGTTAGGCAACCCGGCCACCTGACCATCAGTCTACGTACTCGTAATTTATATATTATATAATTTAATTTAAATATAAAAATATTAGTTTAAGAAAAATAGTCTATTATAAGAAAAGAAAAATAACCTACAATAAGAAAAGAAAAAAAAACATATCGAATTATTAATAATATGTTGTTAAAAATACTCTTTTTTCTTTTTTTCTTCTTCCTCCTCCAACAGATTTGATACTCATAACCAACATCAAACCAAACAATGTTATCATAATTAAACCCTTTGGTAGTTATAATATTAAATTGGGCAAATGGCTTGTGTATACTTCTAACTTGACACCGAATTCTATTGTGTATACCGGATTCAGAGATGTTCTATTGAGTACCATATGGTGACCATTTTATTCTTTCGAATACCCCTGTCACTTGTTACCTGCTATTTGCTGAGGTGTAACCGGTTAAAGGCATATTTGCTGAGGTGGAATATGTATTTTGCATGTTTCAATTTTTTTTTTATGCCATGTCACTCTATTTTAGTCAAAATATTATCAAAATATATTTTTATTTTAAACCTGCAAATCCAAAACCCCTAAAATCCAAAAACATTACACCACCCCCCTCAATCAATCACCCGAAATTAAATCACACAAATTCTTGTACATGTGTTTTCAGACTGAGTAGCCGTGATGAAACCAGAATTCTTGTTTGCAAACGTTGGTATTTCACAATCCCATCCAGTTTCATCATCATCATCATCATCTTCGCAGTGAATTTGGGCTTCGTTTTCTTCATCGTCTTTTTCAACCTCAATGCGCCTATCAGGCACAAATTCTTCGTCGATTTCCATCCCTGTCATTCAGTACTTTCTTCTTGTTTGATAATAATAACCACTACCTACATAGATCGGAGCATTGCATTGAAAAGGAATTGTTACATTTGGAGTGATCATAAGATGTATGTCCGAAGTATATGCGTTGACCACCGCCGCCATCCAAACCGCCGGCACCGGCGAGTTTTAACCGATTTTTTCAGATCCGAGTTTTAACCGCCGCCATTCCAACCGCCTGAGGAATATTCCGACGCCGGCGACGGAGAGGATTAGTTCATCACCATCGTGGAGGTGGCGGTGGTGGGTACATGAAAGACGGTGAACTTGTCGTCGGATTTTGGCCTATGCGGTGGTGGGTACATAATAAAACAAATACCCTGTCCTGCATAAACCCACACATAATCAACAGAGGAAAAAAAACAAAAATAAAAAGCTTTTGGCCTATGCAGTCGCTTCAGGAATTCTCCTTATTATTGGCATCTGGGTTTGGGCTTGCTTGCCTTAATATTGGGTGTTTAAAGATGAAAACTAAAATAACATTTGAAATAGTCAAAGTAATAAAGTCAATATAATCTTTGGTAAGCCAAAATGAGATGGCATCCTACGTGGCAAAATGGAACGGGCAACCGGTATCAAAGGTTATTTGTATCTTCAAAAGAATAAAATGGTCACCATATGGTACTCAATAGAACATCTCTGAATCCGGTGTACACAATAGAATTCGGTGTCATGTTGGAAGCATACACAAGCCATTTGCCCTATTAAATTATCCGGTGTTATTTCACGTCATCATAACGATGTCGTACATGACACAAAAATTACTCTACTACCATTCCTCAGTATTCTAAAAATATTATACATTACTATTAAAACTTTGAATTTGAATCGGGTTATTATCAACATATGTAGACCGGCGTGCAACCATATGAGTATCATGGTCTTTTTGGAAATTTGGTTGTACCCAGTTACTGTACTCCCCATTAATATTTGGTGACAACAAAAGCCATGTAGGGTCAGAGGTATGAGTAGGGTCAGGAGTAGCAAGCAATTCATTGATCATGTCTAGGCCAGACTAGATACCACTACCACTAGGCTGAAACTGCTGCTCATACTGGAAACCACTACCACTAGCCTGATAATGCTGCCCGTACTGAGGACCACTCTAACCACCTTGAAATTGACCTCCATAATGGGGTTGAGACCCAGTGTAATCTTGAGAATTTGGGGGACGTGGATAATAAAGAGGTGGGGGAAAAGTATATTGTTGAGACTCGTAATTCAGCCAGTACGGATTATGTCCATATCCCATAGCTTGAGTAGAGTTTTGAACAAAATCCTGCCACATCTCGCTATTACCCACTCCATTGTCCATGTGATGTTGTGCACGATCGTGGATTTCCCTCAATGCCTCGTTCTGCAAAATAAATGTAAATATATTAATATAATATAAAAAATATAATATATATATATATATATATATATAAATATTAAATATATATAATACATATAATATAAATATTTAAATTTAATATATAATATAAAATAAGTACGCAAAACATATTACCTGAGTTTGTTAAACACCACCCCAATCTTGATACACGTTAGGAGCGTTTTGAGCAGCCGGAGACGTGATAAGTAATACAATGTGTTCATAGAACCACTGCATATAGCCCGGTAGAACACCGCCTCCTGCTGGTCCAGGAAATTGATAGACATTTGTATGTCTACTATTCCAACACCCTACCTCAACCTCCTTCTTTTCCATCCAGTCTGTACCTCGTCCACCCGTAAGCTTAGCTTCGAGGATTTTCTTGTGTTATCGAATTGTAAATATATACAAATCATCAGGAACTCCTTGTACTTATGCAAACTGTCTGCATACTCTGTAGGTACATGAGGTTCGGCAACATTTCAAAAGATAAGTCATCCAATGTATGCCCATAACTCGCTATCAATGGTGCAATCATCCGGAAGTTGTCCCAATACCGCACTATATTGGCACCATATAAATTGGCCCTTTTGCAAGGCGGTGAAAGCAGCACGGTATGTAACCAACACATGAGACGGTGTGGCAGTGTGACTAAAGTGCCAATTCCACATAATATTCAAAATAATACTCGTATAAATTTAATTTTAATATTCGTAATCTAAATTAATCAAAATAATACCGATAATAATAAAAATATAACGGTATAAATATTACCTACTCCCATAGCAGTGTGGGTACTAAATAGGTGCATCTCCTAATAAAATACGGGGCGTAATCTGAGATATTTCTCCTAGGCCCAAAGATGGAGTAAAATTAACGGGCCCTGAATACCTTTCACGTCCTTCTTCTCCGCAGCATTACAAAGTTGTCGATACAAAAACGACAATACTACACTGCCCCAACTTAATCTACAAGCTTCAGAGAGCTTGTCTAAGTTTGTGAGGAAATTCAGCAAAACACCGCACGACCGCGAATCGCTAAACAGGTGGCCACCAATAAGAGCTAAAATATATACTCTATCTCTTTGTTTATAGCTTCTTTTACTCCTCCGGCACGGTGTTTGAATTTTCTTCTATTAGAGTACGGATTTTTACTCTACCAGCAGCAACTACAACGAGGTCTCCCCAGATAGCTATCACAATCACTAAGGCATTCGTCATGGCTTTTACACTCCCATTCTCCAGACACCATCGGTCTTTTTACAAGCAAATCTCACATAACTTGTACGTCCTGCAATGTAACAGTAGCTTCACTGAATGAGAAGTGGAATGTATGCGTCTCGGGACGCCACCTTTCGACCAAAGCGGTAATTAGAGCGTGATCTATTTTTTGATACCCGATGGGTAATACACCGTCAGAACCAGCACTTACTATCCACTTTCTAACACCGTCTTCATTTTCATCAGTGTGGTCCCACAGTCCCACATCACATCGTCTCGCTTTATTGTTTCAAGCGGGTCTTGCTGACCGTTGAATAACCGAGCAGAATGATGGTGCTCACCGTCTTGTAAAACAACAAACTAGTGTTTCGAGGGGTTGAACTTGCTCCAAATTGCGCCATTTGAAAGCCGGGATTAAGAAATTATATGTGTGTAAGTGAGTTTCGGTTGAAAATGTCGGAGAAATTATATGTCTGTAATTGAGTTTTGTGTGGAATGTGTGAAAACCGTCGTGGTATATAAAGCCTCTATAAGTCGGAGTTGGCACCTTCAGCTTATACACGTGGTACGGTTTGATTGGTTGGTGGATAGGTTAGTGGACCATTGCATGTGGGTGGTAGAAAAAGCACCATAAGCCGGCACTCACACCTCCGGCTTATGGTGTGAGTGCGTTATCTACGTGTAAAGGGGTGTGGTGACTGGGCAAGGAGAAGGTGGAATATCGACGTGACAGTACACGTGGCATAAGTCGGCGTTCCCAACACCGGCTATACCACTTTTACAAATTTTCGCCGGTGGCGTCCATCGCCGCTAATTCCGGCGTGTATTCGTCCGTTCCGGTCAAAAAATCTATAAATGTATATATGTGTATATATATTATTAAAATTGGGCAAGAATTTTTTTTTCTAGTAAATGTATTTTTTTTTTTAATTTATAAAATAATTTCGATGGAAATCTGTTAGAAAGTCTTTTGGTAAAAATCCTCTGGAAAACAATTCTGTTGGAAATTTGTTGGAAAAATCCGTAGGAAGTCTGTTGGAAAAGGATTTCCTACGAGCGTTTTTGGGACTGGCCATATCAGTTGGAAATTTGTTGGAAATGGCGTTTTCCTTTGAATTTCCAACAGAATTGCGTGTAACAATTGGCCGATTTTCTAGTAGCGACTATATAAAATGTATTACTATTAGATAGAACGGTTAATGTTAGTGAATAATCCAACATGATTGTATGAATGGGTTTGGATCAATTAGGATTTCATTTTTGACTTTGTATTTTATTTATAGCTCGTTAATAATACATTAATAATCATGGGGGTTTATTATTCAATAGTTACAGGTATAATAATATTGTATTATACTAAAAAAAATAAAGTTATTCATTATTACACCAAATATATATGACATAAAACCTAAATTAGAAAGATACATAGTACATCTATATAGTTCATAATCTCGATAATAGGATATAAATTGGATAGGGATAGTTTCTTTTAAGTATAAATTAGAGTTTTATAAACTTAACGGAATACAAAGAAGATAGTTTTATGGATATTTATTCATATTAAACACTACAAGAAAAATTATCTTTAGTCACGACTCAAATTTGGTTAATATTATTAGTGACCAAATATTTTGTCACTAACATCTTTAGTTACCAAATATTTCGTCACTAATGATGTTAGTAACAAATTTTGAGTGGTCTTCGTCACTATAGGTCCGTCAATAATTTTATAAAGGACCAAATTAAGTTTTTTTTTGGACACTAATTTTGTTTACTGACCACTTTTTTTAATGGTGACTAAATAAAGTTATTAATGACAAAAAATGGTCGTCACTAAAAAATTTCATCATTAAAGCCTATTTTTCTTGTAGTGGATAAAACATATTTTTATATAAAAATATACATATGTGGGTCGGTTCGGGTAACCGTTGGTACATAAAAACAAAAACCATAACTCCCCCGTTATAAAACAAGTTTTTTTAGGTATCGGGTTTCTCGGACATCTAATTTTTGGGTAAGGATCAAACGAGGTGGTTTGGTTTTTCTAGTGTCTAGATTTTTGGAAAGCCCTTAACCATGTATGGCTCAGTCGGCCAACCATGGCAACACAAAAGATGGTCATAACGCAAGGGGATTGCGCCCATTAGGGAGTTCTTATACCATTCTTATTCTACCCCTTTTTGAAACCAATTCTCATACTTCCAAGAACCCCCAAGATTCATGAGATAATTGTAACATGGCATTTGAAACGAGATAAACTTGGATTAATAAGAGGTAAAAGTCCTCTCTTATTTTACACATATTAAGTTCATGTTTCTTTTTAAAGAAGTCATGCTAATTATACATAATGCAAGATTGCATTGTGAACCATCTTTTTACTACGTGACATAAAATATGGTTCGACCTAGCCTGATGCATTCATCATATCAGTTTTGAGTTTGTTTGTATGCAGTTGCCTCAGCAAACGTGGCGCAACACTTGCATCCTCCTTTGTTGTTGTATCGTCCACCACCACAACAACCGTGCCTGCAACCTCCTTGCATTCCTCCACCGCCACCACCATGACCACCACCGTTGTTGTACCCTCCACGACCACCACCATTGTCATGTCCTCCTCGTCCACCACCATTGTCATGTCCTCCACGTCCACCACCATTGTCATGTCCTCCTCGTCCACCTCCACCACCATTGTTGTATCCTCCACGACCGCCGTTGTTGTATCCTCCACGTCCTTGGTCATCAACTTGACCTGTATCATTCAATTTTGTTAGCGTTATGTCACATAAGGATTACAATATTTAGGATTAACACTAGGTTTAGCTCTTATACTATGTTACTTAGTGAAAACCCCTTGAAAGAATCTTATATTCCATATAAGTGTTTATAATATGTAGTAATTTTCCTTAAGATAAAGTAATCTGGCTATTTATATACGTATTTATCTACCGTAGTTATTCCATTTTTTCGTTAACAAAATTAAACAAAATCTTTATTTATATTACTGAACACTTAATACAGAAAACAAGTGAACTTATAAACAAGGAAGCTTTATTTACCATCAACGTTCGCGGCAGCAACTTCGGAGGCAATAAGAAGAACAAAAGAAAGAGCTAGGGCAAGAAGAAGGAATGTTTTTGAAGCCATTTTCAATTAAGAAAATTAGTATTAATTGTAGAGAAGAAGGATGAGGAAACTAGTGTGTTAGAGGTCTCTATTTATAGAAGGTTTTTATGCATAAGAATAATTAAAAATTACTGTGATGGTCCATCTCTTGGTTGGCTGGTGAGTGGTCTATCTAGGCCAATATCTTTCTTTGACATTTTGCACCAATCTTATCCTCTAATAATCCATCAAAAGTCTTATTTTAGTTCTTATTTCTTATGATATAAAGCCAATATTAGCATGAACGTAAATTGTACAGATTTATAATTATATATAAGAATTCAAAGAAATTTGCTAATGTAATCTAAATTTCTTCTTCTTCTAGAAGTTTGTATGGTAAATGATTGTAACGGAGAAAAAGAAAAAAAATTGCCATGTTCTAAAGTTTCTTTTTAGGAATGAAATCAAAGAAAATGAAAGGATTTAAAGTTAATACACTTTATTCAATAAACAATTCGGTTATATGTGGGGTTATTGTAAAGTAAAATAAATATTTTCCTTTAGTTTTTTTTTTACATTACTTTTTTTCTTTAATTTTAGACTCGAGAACAGACGGCTTTTTAAAATGTAATTGAAGAAAAGAACATTAAAAAATTAATCTTAGAAAGAGTGTGTAATTGTAAGGTTAATGGAAATAAAAAGGATCTAGAAGCTTATAACCGTCTCTATGAGGTTTTTGGTATTCTAAACTTTGGATAAAACATTTTAAGATATTAAAATTAGGTTTAGGTATTGAAATTCGTCTAGAAAGTATGTCAATTATTCTCAATAAAGTCTTTGTACTTCAACGTTTTGTCGAACTTGATTTTACTTGATATCATTTCTAATAATTAAATAAACATTTCATTTCATGGTTAAGGTGATATAGATAAAAACTGGGTAAAAGGTCGGTTCAACAACGACCAATTCACGACAAAAAAATGGTCTTCAGTGACGATTCAAAATTTGGTCACTAACATCAATAGTGACGAAATATTCGATCACTAATGATGTTAGTGATGAAATATTTGGTAGGGGTGAACATAGGTCGGTTTGGGCTGGTTCTAGCATAAACCCGAACACAAACCGAAATTTCGGTTCTTAGAAACCAAAACCCATTCGGTTTGGTTTCAAAAATGGTTCGGGTCTTTTCGGTTTGGGTTTTTTTCCGGTTCAGTTTGGGTTGGAAACCGGTTCTTTGTAGTATCTTCAATCAATTTTTAAAAGATCTAAATTTTATGAAACCATTACCAGTTGTATTTGTTATAACATTTGAAGTTATATATCTAAAAAGTAAAGAGTTGTGAAATAACATGATTCTAATTATACATGTAGTTTAAAAAACCGAATGTGTTTGTGTAAGTAAATATTAGAAACTAAATTTTGAGTTATTAGTCGCATCATTTGGATTTCGTGTGTTATGTGTTATTTCTAAATAGTAGTAACTTACTGTTTAATTAGTGAAATTATGAAGGAAAAAAAGTGTGATCTGCGCTAAACAATGACTTAATCAAAACTCAAATAAAATTGAAGTTCATACATTTATAATAATGATTATTGTTATAATGTATTAATTAACATAGAAAATACACTAATAACCCAAAACGGTTCTGTTCGTTCCAAATGGTTTGGTTTCAACAAGAAAACCGAACCGAACCGTAAAATTCGGTTTTCCAAGATTTGGAACCCAAACCGTCGGTTTTAGGTATTGGTTCGGTTTTTTGGTTTTTTTTTTCTTTCAACTTTTGGTCCGAGTTTTGTTCCCCCTTAATATTTGGTCAATAATGATGTAAGTGACGAAATTTGAGTCGTGACTATAGGCCCGTCACTAATTTTATTAGTGACCAAATAAAGTTATTTTTTCGTCACTAAGTTTGTTTAGTGATCACTTTTTAATGGTGACTAAATAGCGTTATTAGTTACCAAAAGATGTCGGCACTAAATTTTTTTGTGACTAGCCTATTTTTCTTGTAATGATTCAATGGTTGTTTCTAACTCTGGTTGAACCAGTAGATTTTCGCTTCAACCTGCAGACCAATTCTAGTAAAAAACCAGTTTTTCCAAATAAAAAGGTTTTTTCTTTGTGAATGAAAACTCTTTAAAAAATAAATGATGAAATCCATTTATAGATGTCCAACATGTTAAATAATAGAAAAAGAAAAGAAGGAAAAAAATAATCGCTAGAAGAAAATATGCGAGTATTATAGGGTGTTTGTTTCGATTTATGTAACGCGTTTATCGGTTTATGATGCAGTGTGTATAGAAGACAAACTCGTAAAGCGTTTAGAAGACAAACCACTGCGCCGCAGTAAGGGTGGACTGCGCCGTAATACGAAAACAGATGTGAATGCTTTTGTGAGAAGCTTTGACTGCGCAGCAGTAGGATCTGAGTGCGCCATAGTCAAGAAGCAGACGTGATTGCTGTTAGAGTGAAGACATGACTGTGACGCAGTGGCTGATCGAGCAGACTTGCAGTTTTTGTTTGGGAGGACTATTTTTGTTTACTTTTTAAAGTTCAAGGATTGTTATGTTTGTTTTTTTAGGTTTACTTTTTAATCTTTGTGTAAGCAACAATGGACGACCACTATTTTTCTTATGAAATCTATGATCTAAACTCTTTGATACGCTTATCAATTGTTTAATTTTATCACTATACGATATTTTTCGCAATCAACGAATAGTGATTGTTGTAATTTATTCCGGTTATTCATTGTTAAATCAATAGAGTTATCAAGTATCATTTATCTTTCCGACGACGCTACATCAATTTTTATAAATTTTAAAAATCTCATTACTCATTTTGTCGGCTTATAAGCTTATCAAGTTGAACTTATACATTATTTAAGTATCTAAGCTCAACTTGAGAAACTTATAAGCTAAAAAAATAAATTTATAAGTTTTTACAAATTATATAAATTCATAAGTGTGTTATATAAGTCGAAAAACATCCCGTTAAATATTTATATACATTAAAATTAAAAAAACTCATAAGTTTGTGTGTGTGTGTGTGTGTGTGTGTGTTGATTTTAAATACGTCCAAGACATATAATAAAAAGAAATTTGGAGTTATATTAAATAGATATTTTAATTTAAATTAGTAGGGACTCGTGTTTCGCACGAGTTCGGGGTTTTATTTCCAGCCTGCACTTTAACCATTAAACAATGTAAATTTACATTCGCAAGCCAAAAAAAATGTATTATTTTCGTGAGATTATTTGATTCGCAAACTACAATTTTTTTACTTCATACAAATCTAAAAAAAAAAAAAAAAAAAAAAAAATGAAAGTCCAAAACCAAGAGAGCCCAACACCCAACAACTAAGGAAGCCCAACAAAGCAAACCCAACACCAGCACCTAAAAAAAGGAGCCAGTGGGATTCGAACCGCAGTTTCGCCGCTATGAAGAGTGAAGACCACACGCTTACCACTCCAGCAACCAAGACTTTTGCAATTAAAGAGATAACAATTGTACATAAACACAAACTTTTTTGACTATAATAATAATAAAATACACACTTTCATAGGTAACAATAGAAATTAAATAGAGGAGTAATTAATATTTGTGAGTTTATATAACCTTATAAACATATACAAAGACATGTTATATCTATTTTTTCAAATAAAAAGAGTATGAATGGTATACATTAATTACCAAATTTAAGTATCCGTGACAAAAATATTGACTTATTGACACGTAGGAGCCCAAAGTGGAATTGTTCACAGCATCTATTTATTCATATAAAAAATATATATTTATTTTGGGCACAACAATACAAAATAAATGGTCGAAAAGTCACAAGTCACAACAACCCGATTTATAAGGGCATCTAAAAGATATTTTTCCCGATCTTTTAAACAAGAAACTCGATCAAACACCGACAGATTTTAATTATATATATTTCTTTCAAATGAGACCTACATACACATCATCATGATATTCTTTGTTGGTCCGAATTAGGAACATATAACAAGAACGAGCAATAGATTGAATAGACGGAAGAGATAAACACGAATAATCAAAGATAAACCAAATATTATTAATAAAAGTTAAAGATTACAATGGTTTAAACAAAGAAATCGTGGTATGGCTAAGGGGAAGATCGAAGCATGATCTTCCCCCTGCTCCGGTGATCGGCCGGATTGGGTACACCAAAAAAAAACCTAGCTCTCAAAACTCTCCTTTTCTCTCTTAACCCTAAAAACTGCTGAAATTCGATATATATATAGGCCTGGTATCTCATCCGCACGGATCACAATCCGATCCGTGCGTATGAGCACTGATCCGCACGGATATACTTCATCCGTGTGCATAAACATTAATTACAAATCAGGCGCATATACTAGTCATCCGTACGGATGAGACTCTCATCCGTGCGCATGAGCTTCATCTGCACGAGCTGATGCAGATGATGAATTTCGCACTTTTACAAAACAACTAGGTGTACAACATTACAAATAAACATTAATAATAAATTTGCTAAGCTATGGACATCCAGAAAGTGCATCAACAAACTCCCCCTTGGACATAGCTTACAAATTGTAGTAGACACCTCTTGCAATCTTCAGTAAGTCTCTGCAGTGGTACCAGTATTACTTGAATCTTCAAGCTACAATAAAGTCTTCCAGAATAAACGTGACAAATCAAACTTCGAAAACCAACGTTTTCCGCCCGTTGTTGTCGAAATGCTAAGTAGACATTCTGTAGTTTCTCTAACTTCACTTGAACAAACATGCAACCCAAAGAACCATAAGCAGCAAGACTCCCCCTGAGACTGAACTCTACAGACTCTGATACGATCATATCAATAATGTAACAATCTTCACATAAACCGATCTGCTATGAATTACCAACTGTAAACTTCCCCCTCCAGATAAGCTTCTCCTAATATATAGACATCGATGCTCAAATCGTCTTTATCATGACTTAAACTGTATTAGGCAAAAAAAAATAGAGGACTCCATCCACAACTAATAATCCAAAACAAGTCAGCAGACATTCAGATTCATCAAAGATCACGTACCATAAATCTGGGATTGCGAAACAATAACCAATAACAGATTCCCTCCATAAAGCGGAATCACAAATACGCGGAATATATAAATATAACGTCGATGACCCATAAATAACCGGATGCTCCCGATTACCCCACAAAATAAAACCTGTGATTCTCCACATTTTCACTTTAATACTGACCCAATGAATATAGGAGATTATCCATCAGATCTAGACGTGATGCGTGTAAGTTTAACCGATATCCGAAAAATTTTGCACAAAACTGCAGAAAATTCGGACAGTAATATCTCACGGTAGAAAAATCCAATCGAAAATCCCTCCGGTCAGAACGTGCATCAATGAGTCTTGAACCACATATCCAAAATTCAGAGCGATCCAACGGTGAACGAACCTGTGCCGCCATTTTTCCCGCAGTGCGCAGATCCATTTTAACGTCTTCAATCTCAATTCGTTCCAAATCAAGAGCTCGGTGTTAACCGGCTCTGATACCAATTTGTTGGTCCGAATCAGGAACATATAACAAGAACGAGCAATAGACTGAATAGACGGAAGAGATAAAAACGAATAATCAAAGATAAACCAAATATTATTAATAAACGTTAAAGATTACAATGGTTTAAACAAAGAAATCGTGGTATGGCTAAGGGGAAGATCGAAGCATGATCTTCCCCCTGCTCCGGTGATCGGCCGGATTGGGTACACCAAAAAAAAACCTAGCTCTCAAAACTCTCATTTTCTCTCTTAACCCTAAAAACCGCTGAAATTCGATATATATAGGCCTGGTATCTCATCCGCACGGATCACAATCCGATCCGTGCGTATGAGCACTGATCCGCACGGATATACTTCATCCGTGTGTATAAACATTAATCACAAATCAGGCGCATATACTAGTCATCCGTACAGATGAGACTCTCATCCGTGCGCATGAGCTTCATCTGCACGAGCTGATGCAGATGATCAATTTCGCACTTTTACAAAACAACTAGGTGTACAACATTACAAATAAACATTAATAATAAATTTGCTAAGCTATGGATATCCAGAAAGTGCATCAACATTCTTAATTAAAGATCTTATAGTTTTAAGCTAACATAAATCACGCGAACGGCAATAATTCGTTCATTAAAAATGGGTCGACGTGATTAGTGCTAACGTATGTCAAGGTCACGAGTATCATCTATGGCTCGACCAACTATGGTCGAGTCGTTACACTTCATATTGGATGGTTACATTATACATTATTTATTAATTAGTCTTTAGACTTAGCTTGTTCTTGATCCCTTCGGGTTTCTCAGGTTGTACTGTTTGAGTTTCTTCAATATTTGTTGAAGGAGCATGTAATATTGAAATCAACTCAGGTTGTTTTAAAAGATGTAACGGAGTGGGTGATGCATTCCTTAATTAATAGGTTTAATACATCTAGGTACATAAACATGACTATCTATAGCATAAGTAATAATAAACCATTTTATCTTTTTATAAACCTTATGATGAATAAAATGATTAATAAATGGAAACATCAAAAGGTTATCGCCGCAAAACTGATACCATAGCTAGTCTTGATTCAATATTTTTTTATCAAGATTTAGTTGTGTCAGAATTTGATAGTTTGCGATTCTCCAAGATTTGAGCTAATCTTGATTTTTATCGGGTTAAGAGCATTGATTTTACTTTTGATATCAGTCATATAATACGAAGTTTCAAGAGCATTGATTTTACTGTGAATTGATATCAGTCATATAATACGAAGTTCCAACCGTCTTGTTTGTCAAAGAAAGAAGTATTATCTATCAAACATTCTAAACTTCTTTTGTTTAAGTCCGTCTCTGATTAAGGACCATTCACCCGTCCCAACCGGCAGCGGTAAGGTCGTTTAAGCACAATAACCTATCTCCTAGACAACATTTGGAGCATGATCGTCATTGTTTGTAGTTTGTACTTAGTTTAGAAATATGTCGTGAAGCTTCGTATGTATATAGATCGAGTTGTACATTTCATCGCATTATATGGTTGTTACGCTCAGTGTTACGCAGGCAACACTGAAGTGGCGCAACACCACTTCTGGTGTTGCGGTTGCGTAACAAGTTTGGGTTTTATGGACACTATAAATACCCCAACTACCAGCCATAATGTAGCGGTTCCAGAGAGAGAAAGTGGGTGTTACGCCACATTACATCCATAGTTGCGCAACACCATCTCGAGCGGTCTAAAGTCTTTGTAATCGATTGTATTTGATATTATTCGTATTATAAACCTATACGTAAACTTAATAATATCAATCATTCGGTTATTTGAGTGTTACACCATATTATATTCACTTTAAAGTTATTCCCCGACTTTCTAGTGATTGGGTTCAAATCGAGGTGTAAGAAAGGTGACCAACAAGTGGTATTAGAGCCTCTATAGTCGATATAGAGGTTTTTGGATCCATTTGGTGTTTTTACGAGTTATTTAGGTGTGGATCTAGGATTTGAAGTTTGGTACTTTGAGGACTTGTTTTGTACATCTAGGCTTATTGAGTGGGGTGTTTGTTACGAGATTTCAGATTTAGGTTAGTATTGGTATGTACATCATATCTGGAAAATATGGTGTCCTAAATCCGAGATTTTGTTTTCCATGACTTGTGCAACACCAATGTCCCGTAACCAGCTTGTTACGCAACGCAACACGGTGTTACGCTACACTACGGTGTTTCGCTACACAACAAAGTTTCACGCCACCTTGGTGTTACGAAACCTACGCAACACCCGTGTCACGCAGCCTTGTTATGCTTTGTTCTGACCGTTACGTAGAGTTGCTACCCTGCTTGATTTTCTCGAGAGGTGTTAAGCAAGTTGCGCAACAACCTACTGAGTTGTGCAACAACCTACTGAGTTGCGCAACACCGATTCTGAAGGCGTTTTCTAGCCGTTACGTTGCTCGAATTGCTCCAGAATTGCTACGGTAGTTATTAGGTTTGAGTACTTATTTCTTTTGTTTGGTTTCTACTTTTTTGAATTCGTTTGTTCGAGTATTTGTTAATTAGGTTGGTCGTGTGATTGTTTATTCGGGTACTTGTGCATTTGGACATTTGTGTGTTTGATTATTCGGGTTCGTGTGATTGAAGATTTGGGTATTCGG
The DNA here is from genome assembly GCA_910822075.1 of Senecio squalidus. NCBI lineage: Eukaryota > Viridiplantae > Streptophyta > Magnoliopsida > Asterales > Asteraceae > Senecio > Senecio squalidus. The sequence continues at coordinate 3,343,598 of CAJVGC010000060.1, forward strand.
GTTCGTGTGATTGTAGATTCGGGTATTCGGATTTGTGTGTTAGATTATTCGGATATTTGGGTTTTCTTGTGTAAACGGGCGTGGGTTTATTCGGGTTTTCTTCTCGTGTTAAAGGGTTTGTGTAGCGGCTTGTGAATTTCACGGGGTTTTGTGATAACTTTTTTATTCGAGACAATTTGTAGGATTATGGCACTTGTTCCGAACTCGAGTTCGCTTGAGATGGATGTCAATCGGAATCCTCTCCTTCCGCCAAAGTATGATCCAAAACAAACTCTTGAAGAATGGGTATCGATTTTTGTTCGAACAGAGATTGTCAAACACAAAGATTAGGTGATGTCAATCTTGGATCTCCTGTGATGATCACAGTGCAAACCCAACAAGTTCTTGACGAACCTAGGGTGATCAAGGTTGAGGATGAGAGTGAGAGTATATGAACTCTGCGTTTAAGGTTTTGTGAGTCTGTGTTGAGATGAGATGAAAAAAGTGTGAGTGATAATGATTTGGACCATGTATTTATATGGCCAGTGTCAAGTATATGGAACGTTGTCCATTAATGATGATCATGAATACTTGAACGGTCTTAATCATTAATCACCCGTATATGTAACGCCTTACTATTATTACGATAATAAAGCAGTCACAGACGCTGACAACTTGGACAAGCGGTGACAGCTTGACAGGCGGTGCTGACTTGACAGGCGCTGACATAGCTTGACTATGACAGGCGCTGACATAGCTTGACTTTGACAGGCGCTGACATATATAGCTTGACTTTGACAGGTGCTGACATAGCTTGACCTTGACAGGCGCTGACATAGCTTGACCTTGGCAGGCGCTGACATAGCTTGACTTTGGCAGGCGCTGACATAGCTTGACTTTGACAGGCGCTGACATAGCTTGACTATGACAGGCGCTGACATAGCTTGACTTTGACAGGCGCTGACATAGCTTGACATTGACAGGCGCTTACATAGCTTGACCTTGACAGGCGCTGACATAAATTGACTTTGGCAGGCGCTGACATAGCTTGACTTTCACAGGCGCTGACATATCTTGACTTTGGCAGGCGCTGACATAGCTTGACTTTGGAAAGCGCCGACATAGCTTGACTTTGACAGGGGCTGGCGCTGACATAGGTTTTAGGTTTTAGGGATTACCTATATATATATACATAGGTAATCCTACTAACCTCATCAAATTTCAACACTTTCGTTTCATATACCGACTGTGGAATGTGGATTCCCATTCTCATGAAGTACGAGGCACCAACTCTAGTCAATACAACTGATGAAACGCACACAGTGAGGAAATTTAATGAATTGACTGACGTTCAGAAAGCAGCTTTCTACAAAGACCAGAAAGCTCTAGGATCAATTCAACTCTGCTTAATAAATGAGATGAAGTCGGTCTTCAAACAACATAAAACAACTTATGATCTTTAGCATGCAATCTTGAAAAGACAAGGAGGAACTGAAGCTATGAAGAAAATCAGAAGTGATCTTTTGAAAAGACAGTTCGATGACTTTTCATATTCTTCTACAGAGAGTTTAGACATGTTAATTTCCAGATTTATTAGGCTTATAAACGATTTATATATTGAATGGTTAATGCGAGAACCCAAAATTCCGCGAGAACTTCGAGAACTAATGTAAGCCTTTAGATCTTTTGATCTAGGGTTGATAATGATTAATGATTAACTTGTAATTAAATTAAAATTCAAGAAATTTTAATTGAATTAAAAAGGATAAAAAAAGAATTTCCTCTCAAAACATTTGAATAATAACTACCGTCCTACAAAACTGCTCATTTGAATTAATATATATATTTCATTTTTTCGAGAGAAGTTGTCATGCATCTCTCTCCCACGACTCTTAATTTTACACTAATAAAAAATGGGATACCTACCTCCATATACAAAAACTGTCGCCACCACCCAAACACCATTTTCGCAACCAACACACCATCACATCTTATAAACACATCTGAATAATCTTTCTCATGTTTTATATAAATCTTGTCAAAAAGTATATGGTTTAGGGTACCGACCATATATAATCCATATACCTTTTTAGATCAAATATACTCGTGTAATTTTCTTTGTTTCTAAGATCCTTAAAATCATTTTTATATGTAAGAATGTAAACATACTTTACTGAAGCGAATTAATATGAGTTATTCACCTTTGAACATACTAGGTTAGCCGGATTATATATGAACATCCAATTTTAACGAGAGGATTTGACCATGTTTATTTGTGAACATGAGGCGTTTAATTATGAACATATATGTATGATTAGATTCGTGTCCTAGTATGAACTAATCTTAGGTCAGTAAATCTTTTTTGTTCAATTTTCTTAGTAAAAATCTTACACGAAGTGAGAGGAAAGAGATTTCTATCAATAATAATTATAATTAAGAAAATAGAAATTATAAGGTTACAATTATACCGTTCTTATCTAATAAAAATATTTTAAATTAAATAAATTTAGACTAATCATAAAAAGTTCTCCTAATTTTTGCAGAATTTTGAATTCTTACCGAAACCACTTCCTGTATATATATTTATCTTCTAACAACCAAATGTTATGAATCATTGTTGAAATGGATAACACGCATCCATCTACTATATCTATCTACTATACTATTTCCTATTCCTATTCTTGATTGGGTAAATCACATGTAACTTATAGTATAAATAGGTACCAATTGTGAAGAAGAAGATTGCACCAATATCTACTTTCCATAAGTGATATTATAATTTCTTCCATCTCTCTTTTCTTTCTAAATTATAAAGATTGCCTATAATATTGTTAATCACGCCATAATAATAGTTAATTTATAACACGTTATCAGCACGAAAAGCTTTTATTAAGAAGATTAAAACAAGTTCAAGGTATACCCACTATAATCAAGAAATCATCAAGGTAAACATTTTTCGTAATAAAACTTTATACATTATCATAAAAGAGGTAACCACCATAATACTCAAATTTGTAAACTAAAAGATTTTTTTTAATTATGAACTAGTAACTTTTACCCATATTTCATCATATAGTAATGGACTACCAATTTATTATACATTAATGGACTACTAACTTTTAAGGACTACTAACTTTTACTAATCTTTAACTTTTATTTTAATGTATACTAACATTTGCTCTTAACCTTAGTAATGCTTATTTGTTACTAGCTTACTAACTTCTATTTATATATAATGTATATTATCTTTACTCTTAACTCTCCTAACTTATATTTATTGATACTAACTTTTATTACTAATTCTTGTTTATGTACACTAACTTTATTCTTAACTTTGCTAATTTATATTTATTGATACTAACTTTTATTCTTATGTTCATTTTTAATATTGTTTACTAACGTTAATGTTTCTATTCTTATAATTATAATTTCTAAGTTTTTCTTAATTATCATGTTTAACGATTTAATTACAAAGTTATTATTTTAATTACAACGGCTATATAACGGTTATAAACGACGTTATAACGACTACATTTTTCACTATAAATTGAGAACTCTGGTTCATCATTTTTCACAAACTAATTCTCTCTTTTCTCAAATTCATCTGGTTTAAAGACTTTTGAAGATGATTCATCCGCTTTTAATTTTCGTCATTGTATTAATTATGTTATCGATCATTCCCCTTGTGCAACTGCCATGGCGTGAATTTTATTTTTTCTTAACCTTACTTGTAACTGTCGTTTTTTCACTTCTCTGTGTTTCATTATGCATTGATATATATGGATTCTAATTTTAATATTTTATATTTGTTCAATTCTTATAGTTACAATATGTCAAACATTGCAAAGATTGAATTCAAAGCACTTGATATTAGTGGCAAAGATTATATGACATGGACCGCAAGGGTCAAGAGGCATCTTGAATCCATGGGTATTTTAGATACCATAAAAGCAGAAAATAAATGTTCATCGCTAGAAAAAGCGAAAACTAATGTTTTCATTAATAAGCATTTGGATGATATGCTAGAAATGGAATATTTTAATATAACAGATCCATTGGTTTTATGGAATGATCTTGAAATAAGATTTAATCATCAAAAGGAAGTATTACTTCCATCTGCTAGGGATGAATGGAGAAATCTAAGATTCCAAGATTTTAAAAAGGTAAATGAATACACCTCCACTCTGTTTAGAATATGTTCAACACTTGAATTTTGTGGACATGGTGTTACAGAGGAAGAAAAGTTGGAGAAAACATTCTCCACCTTTCATGCATCAAATATGAATTTACAACAACAATATAGGTTACAGAATTTTAAAAGATATTCTGAATTGAATGCATTTCTCCTTGTCGCTGAACAAAACAATGAACTTTTGATGAAAAATCACGAGTCCCGTCCTACATGATCATTATCATTGCCTGAAGCAAATGCTGCAAACATAGATGGTTCCAAAAATAATATGAGTGGACGAGGAAGTGGTCGTGGACGAGGTCGTGGACATTTTGGCCAAAACCATCCTTATGGCCACAACCATAATTCTGGTCGAAACCAAAACTTTGGTAGAGGTCAATCTTATGGTTGTGGGCGTGGGTGTGGGCGTGGTCGTGGTCGTTCAAATTATTACCATGCTCCCCAAAACAAAAAGTTTCAACCACAAAGAAATTCCAAAACGACAAATCATGGTGATGGATCGGGTCTTTCTCAGAATCATGAAGATATTTGTTTTAGATGTGGTGTAAAAGGACATTGGTCTAAAAACTGTCGAACGCCTCACCACCTCTGTGAACTCTACAAAGAATCCTTGAAAGGAAAAGATAAGGAAGTAAACCTTACTGATGATCTTGAGTTTACAGAAACTAAGCTTAATGCTGCAGATTATTGCAATAATCTTGACCTTTTGGATTGATATGGATCTTGATGACCTCTATTTACTAAGTTTATGTTTAATAACTATGTTTATGTTCCCATAACTATGTTTCTCTTTTATAACTATGTTTTTCAATTTCTTAACTTGTTTTTGTCTTCCATGTAATATTTATGCAATAAATGTACCTTTTGTTATTATCTACTTGACTCATTTCTTATTTTTTTTAATATTTGAAGTTTGATATGAGTTCCACTGGAATACAGCATCAAACAAAGGTTGGAGATCTCTGCATATCAGATAGTGGTGCCACACACACTATACTGAAAACTAAGAAATATTTCTCTGAACTGAAACCTACAAAAGCAACCATTCGTACTATATCAGGTCCTGTAGACTTGATAGAAGGAATGGGCAAGGCTAATTTTATACTACCAAATGGTACAAAGCTTTTGATAAATAATGCTTTATTTTCTCCAAAGTCGTCGAGAAATTTATTGAGTTTTAGTGACATATACCTTAATGGATATGATACTCAAACTGTGACTATAGGTCATGAGAAATATATGCATATTGTTGAAAAGAACAAAGTTCTAGAAACACTACCAAGACTTCATTCTGGTTTACATTATACACATATACATGTGGTGGAATCAAATATGGTAGTGAAAGAAAAATATAGTAATCCTGGAATAATTACTTTATGGCATGACAGATTAGGCCATCCAGGATCAACAATGATGCGAAGGATAGTTGAAAGTACTCATGGACATCCATTGAAGGATCATAAGATACCTCAATCAGGATCAATAATTCCATGCACATCATGTTCTCTTGGAAAATTAATTGTGAGACCTTCACCACTTAAAGTTGAAATTGAATCACCTGTGTTTCTTGAAAGAATTCACGGTGACATATGTGGACCAATTCACCCACCATGTGGACCATTTAGATATTTTATGGTTTTAATAGATGCATCAAGTAGATGGTCTCATGTTTGCTTACTTTCAACCCGTAATGTGGCATTTGCAAAAATTTTGGCTCAAATTATCAAGTTAAGAGCACATTTTCCTGATTACACTGTTAAAAGGGTAAGACTTGATAATGCTGGTGAATTTACATCCCAAGCATTTGATGACTATTGTATGTCTGTAGGGATTGTTGTTGAACATCCAGTTGCTCATGTTCACACACAAAATGGTTTAGCAGAATCACTGATTAAACGTCTTCAACTAATAGCTAGACCATTAATAATGAGAACAAAGCTACCTGTATCAATATGGGGTCATGCAATTTTACATGCCGCATCACTTATTCGTTTAAGACCAAGTGCTAATCATACGTATTCTCCCATGCAACTTGCTTTTGGGCAAGAGCCAAACATTTCTCACCAGAGAGTTTTTGGTTGTGCTGTATATGTTCCCATTGCACCACCACACCGTACAAAAATGGGACCTCAGAGGAGGTTAGGAATATATGTTGGATATGAAACATCTTCTATCATAACATATCTTGAACCACTAACAGGTGACGTTTTTACAGCACGTCTAGCTGATTGCCAATTTGATGAGGCAACTTTTCCCACGTTAGGGGGAGAAAAGAAAATTAAAGAAAAAGATGTTTCATGGTGTGAACCTTATTTGTTTCATCTTGATCCTCGCACAAAACAATGTGAAACAGAAGTTCAAAAGATTATGCACTTGCAACAAATTGCAAATCAGTTACCCGATGCATTTGTTGATACTAAAAGAGTGACCAAATCATATATACCAGCTGTTAACGCTCCAGCTCGAATTGAGATCCCAGATGGAAAATCTGACGATAAAGTCACTCAAGAATCTAAAACACGCTTGAAGCGTGGAAGACCAATTGGTTCCAAAGATAAAAATCCCCGTAAAAGAAAAGGTGCAGAGAATGCAAATGATCACGAGAAAAGTGTTCTTGAAGAAACACAAAATATCATCACTTCTCCGGTAGAGGAAATGAATGATAACAATAAAGAGATTGCAATCAATTATGAAAATACACATGCATTATGGAACCGAAACGAAATGGAAAATATTGATGAAATATTTTCATATAATGTTGCATGTGAGGTTATGAATGAAAGTGATGATCCTGAACCTCAGTCTGTTATTGATTGTCAAAACAAACATGATTGGGTTAAATGGAAAGACGCCATGCAAGCTGAATTAAATTCTCTCAATAAACGGAAGGTTTTTGGACCTATTGTTATCACTCCCAAATCCATGAAACCTGTAGGGTATAGATGGATATTTATACGTAAAAGAAATGAGAAAAATGAAATTATAAGATATAAGGCGAGACTTGTGGCTCAAGGTTTTTCTCAAAGACCAGGGATTGATTACGATGAAACATATTCTCCTGTTATGGATGCTATCACTTTTAGATATTTAATTAGTCTAGCAGTTTTTAAGAATTTAGAAATGCGTCTCATGGATGTTGTTACTGCTTACTTGTATGGATCACTAGATAGTGATATCTATATGAAGATCCCAGAAGGATTTAAAATGCCAGAAACATTGAGTACAAAACCCAAAGAAATGTACTCAATAAAATTACAAAGATCTTTATATGGTTTAAAGCAATCTGGACGGATGTGGTATAATCGCTTGAGTGATTATTTGATAAGCAAAGGTTATACAAATAATCTTATATGTCCATGCGTCTTTATTAAGAAAACAACATCTGGATATGTGATCATAGCTGTCTACGTTGATGATCTAAACATCATTGGAACAAACAATGAAATTAATGAAGTGATTGTGCTTTTAAAGAAAGAATTTGAAATGAAAGATCTTGGAAAAACCAAATATTGCCTTGGTTTACAGATTGAGCACATGAATAATGGTATACTTGTACATCAATCAAATTATACAGAGAAGGTCTTAAAACGTTTCAATATGGACAAAGCAAATCCGTTAAGCACACCAATGGTTGTTAGAACACTCAACATTGATAAAGATCCATTTCGCCCTTGCGAAGAAAACGAAGAAGTTCTTGGTCCTGAAGTACCATATCTAAGTGCAATTGGAGCTCTTATGTATCTTACTAATTGTACTAGACCTGATATTTCTTTTGCAGTTAATTTGTTAGCAAGATTCAGTTCATCTCCTTCCAAACGACATTGGAACGGAATCAAACATATTTTTCGATACCTTCGAGGGACTGTTGATTTGGGTTTATTTTATTCTAACAATTCCAAACAAGGGTTGATTGGTTATGCAGATGCAGGTTATTTATCTGATCCTCATAAAGCTAGGTCTCAAACTGGATATGTATTCATGAATGGAGGTACTGCAATTTCATGGCGTTCACAGAAACAAACTCTAGTTGCAACATCTTCAAATCATGCTGAAGTTATTACACTACACGAAGCTAGTAGAGAGTGTGTATGGTTAAGATCAATGACACAACTTATTGTGACCTCTTGTGGACTAGAGACGGACAAAACTGCTACTTTGATCTATGAAGATAATGCAGCTTGTGTCGCACAGATGAAGGATGGGTATATCAAGAGTGACAGAACTAAACATATACCACCAAGATTTTTCTCATACACACGAGATCTTATAAAGGATGATCAGATTGAAATGAAATATGTTCAATCTAGCAACAATTCAGCAGATCTTTTCACGAAGGCACTTCCTACTGCAACTTTCAGAAAGCATGTCTATGATATTGGAATGAGACACTTGCATAGTACGTAATAGTTTACGGATGTCTAAATGAGGGGGAGTCAACTATACACTGCACTCTTTTTCCCTTAGCTAAAGTTTTTTCCCATTGGGTTTTTCTTTGGCAAGGTTTTTAACGAGGCAGTACTTTGCAGTTGAACTCCGTTCTGAAAGCGTGTCATCCAAGGGGAGTGTTATGAATCATTGTTGAAATGGATAACACGCATCCATCTACTATATCTATCTACTATACTATTCCCTATTCCTATTCTTGATTGGGTAAATCAAATGTAACTTATAGTATAAATAGGTACCAATTGTGAAGAAGAAGATTGCACCAATATCTACTTTCCATAAGTGATATTATAATTTCTTCCATCTCTCTTTTCTTTCTAAATTATAAAGATTGCCTATAATATTGTTAATCACGCCATAATAATAGTTAATTTATAACACCAAACATATATTTTCTTTTTTAACATTACTTTTAAGTCTTTAAGAGATGGCTTGAAAAAGAGACTCCTTGAAAAATTGTAATTGTCTGATTTTCAACAGTCCCTTTTGACAATTTGACATTTAGGATTAATACTAAATATCAGGTGACAAACAAACTTAATTATTTTATACACTATATTTTTCTCGCATAATTTTTTTTTCTTATTTCAAATAAATGTTATTACAGAATAGCGTTGTTTGAATGTCAAAGAGTTTAACCTTTTTTTTCTTCAAATAAAAAGTTTCAAAAAACCTTAAATAGCTTTAAATTAAAAAAAAAATGATAAAACTGATTAATTTTCAAAAAATATACAAAAATTTAAAATTCGGGTTGCTCCTTGTGTTAAACATAAACTTAGTTAGAATTAATAAAAGTAATGCAAATTTCTAATATCAATACATTGTTCTTGTCGTCCATGTACTACAATAAATACACTTGTTAGAAAAAAAAAAGAACTTATATATAAACATGATTTATGAACTAATATCGAAATTAGTGAATCCACAAAATACTTGAAGGAAGACCAGGACAATGTATTCTTTGGCTTTTTGTGGAGTTCCTTTCGAGGATCGGAGCTACGATTTGTCTTATATAGGGTGATCATGCTTGAGATTTTAGATCGTTGGTGTTGTCTTCCGCGGATATAGTAGAAAGTCTTTGTTTTTCGTAATTTCTAACTTCTTATTTGCATTTTCTACCATATTTTCTTACAAACATTTAATATTCCATGTATAGTAAAAAAAAATATATTTTTTACTTTGGTCAATAACCTTTAAAGTTACCGTAAAATTAACGAATATAACTTTGCTTGTAAAATATATGACCTGTTTTTCAACGAGACAAAGATCTTTGAATCAGTCAAAGGTAGTTGTCGTGGATCATATATATGCTTTGATCTTTATAGACTAAAGTACGTATATAGTCAAACACTTTAAAAAGACAACAAATTTATTATGTCAATTGAGTCAGCATGGAGTGTTTGTGTGTAAAATAGTCAACCCACCTGTCCTTCACTCTACCTACTCTGAAAATTTGAATAATAATCATAAATTTATTTCTATCTTTAAATATATAGAAAAGTTAGAGATTTTAAAAATAGGAAAATTTACATTTATTTCATTATAAAATTTTAATATCACGTTAATGTTCTTGCAAAAATCAAAATTACGTTAATATCTTTTTAAAAAATAAAATATTTTCATATATATCCAAAATAATAAATTAATAATATTTAAATTATTTTAATATTTAAATTCTTCATCTAAATATTAATTAAACTTTTTAATCAAATATATTAGGTTTAATCCAACATTAACCAATGTATCTCAAATACATAAACTCGCAATATAGATTTAAAAGAGATTGATTTCTATAAATTTGAGCATTAACCGGAATAAAAAGGTTGCAAAACTTTCTCGTCTGGATTGATTAATGTATTGATATATGTTTAAAACATATTATTCATTAAATTTAATCTATTCAGTTCATTTGGTATTTGATTCTTCATTGACATATTTGTTTAAATAAGCATTTTGATTAGTTTTATTGATTTATTCAATAATTTAAAATATTAAAAATTATTAAATTAATATTTAGATGAATAATTTAAATATTAAAATCATTTAAATATTATTAATTTATTATTTTGGATATATATGTGAATTTTTCATGTTTTGAAAGGATATTAACGTATTTTTGATTTTTATAAGGACATTGATAGAATATTGAAGTTTTGTAAGAACGCAGATATAAATCTCACTTAAATATATTATCCTCAAGCAACTTTTTTTAGTTTAATCATTTATAAAAACCTTCATGTATAAAATTCATGGAAAATTATAATGAGAAGCCAAAGTTTATGTTTAAGAAGTTATGAGGAGTTTAAATATATTATACATAATAATATTAGACCTTTTATATTTTTAGAATCCAATCTTCTATTAATAAATATAATATCAAATAATTAATAAAAAAAACCTAATAAAACCTGCCCCATAAACCAAAGTTTATATAACAAACAATAAATTTTTATTCAAATATTCATATGAATTTACTTGTACAAAGAATTGTTCACACGTGAATGTTTTTACGAAGGATGAATATATATATATATATATATATATATATATATATATATATATATATATATATATATATATATATATATATATATATATATATATATATATATATATATATATATATATAAACAGAAAAAGTTTATTGTATTGTTACATGTAATACATCTATATTTACTAGGTAATTAATCATCAAAAGAATATATATGTGAATAGCCTAAAGCAAGTAATTTATTACTTTTTGTGATAGTTTTCACGAAGAATGCTTCTCACATTACCATTTACTATATTTTCTTTTTGGATAAAGGGTGTTTTCCCGACAAAGTTTTATAAATAACCTAAGCGTTTTACTAAACACTAAGAGTTGAGAACCTTAGACATGAGAAATAAAACGAACAATAACCTAGCAGCCAACCTAGTACAACAGAAAAACCACAAACGAGACAAAAAAAAAATCAGAAGAACCGTTCATTCTTCATTCCATTTGTCAATCGTCCAAATCACAACTCTTTTATATATATATAGCCCAAAACGGTAAGTATAAAGGATGTCATCAACAACACTTTCTTTTTATGTGTGTTCTCCAACCGATTTGTTACTCAAACCCAACTTCTAGCCAAACAATGCTAGCTATCAAAATTGAACCAAACTTATACCATTCCTATACCCATACTAATTATAAACCAACATACCAAAGGTTCCTAAGAGACATGAGACAGTCTCACAATTTTAACTCGGGATTTGAACGATATAAAACTTGGATTAATAAGAGGTAAAAGTCCTCTCTTATTTTACACATATTAAGTGCATGTTTCTTTCTAAAGAACCCATGCTAATTATTACATTCTGCATGATTGCATAGTGAACCATTTTTTTAGCACGTGACATAAAATACGGTTCGACCTAGCTTGATGCATTCATCATATCAGTTTTGAGTCTGTTTGTATGAAGTTGCCTCCGCAAACGTGGCGCAACACTTGCATCCTCCTTTGTTGTTGTATCGTCCACCACCACAACAACCGTACCTGCAACCTCCTTGTTTTCCTCCACCGCCACCACCATGACCACCACCGTTGTTGTACCCTCCACGACCACCACCGTTGTCATGTCCTCCTCGTCCACCACCATTGTCATGTCCTCCTCGTCCACCTCCACCACCATTGTTGTGTCCTCCACGACCACCGCCACCGTTATTATATCCTCCACGTCCATGGTCGTCAACTTGACCTGTATCATTCAATTTTGTTAGAGTTGTCCGATAACGACGTACAACAAATTTAAGATTAACCCTAGGTTTGGCTCTTATACCATGTTACTTTGTGAAAACCCCTTGAGAAAATCTTACATTCCATCTTAGTGTTTATAAGTACATTTGCATCATAAGATAGATAAGTAATTCAAACAATTTACGGCTTAATATTTACTTAGTTATACTACCGTGTTATCGTACATATGTACATACGTAAATATATTAACCTAATAGTTTACTGATAAAGTAATATTTTGCATAGTTTTGATAAATTCTAACTGAAAACAAGTGAACTTATAAAAAAGAGAAGCTTTATTTACCATCAATGTTTGCGGCCGCAACTTCGGATGCAATAAGAAGAACGAAAGAAAAAGCTAGGGCGAGAAGAAGGAATGTTTTTGAAGCCATTTTCAGTTAAGAATATTAGTATTGTAGAGAAGAAGGATGAGGAAACTAGTGTGTTAGAGGTCTTTATTTATAGAAAGAGTTTATGCATGAGAATAATTAAAAAATATTGTTATGGTCCATGTATTGATTGGCTGGTGAGTGGTGACTATCTACGCCAAGATCTCTCTTTGACATTTTGCACCAATCTTATCTATCAAAATTCTTGATAGGATTTTGAAATTTGTAAGAATCAAATTTTTAAGTGTTTTGATTAGGTAAATAATGACGGAATTATTATCTAGTTAATGAATCAATAAATCAAGTAGAATAATTAACATATAATTACTAAATATTGATTGTATACCGAAATCTTAAATTGACGGGAAATTCGATTACAAATGTGTCTCTCTAAAATATCTATTTAAGCACCCATTCACTGTAACCCTCTCTCGTTATTTATATGTCAAGATTACAACATAAATTACGAAAAGATCATCCTTATGTTTATTTAAAAACACTTAATTTGGATGAAATAACTAACTATATCTTCAATTTAACTTTAACTCTAAACTACTTCATTTCAACTCGGAAGTAGCTGTTTGTTATTCAAAGTTAAATTCTTCATTGATGACTTACTAAGATTTAACTTGGATATTGACAATTGTTTTTCCAGGTTACACTTAGAACAAAATAACTTTGATGACGATTTGAAGCTTCATCCATTTCCCATTTTACCTCTTATTCTTAAGATATATACAACCAATCACCCTTTGTAGTCAAATCTTTTGAAAAATATTATTTTCAATTAATATCATTATTAATCAATAACCAATAAGCCTCTGTATTCAAATCTTTTGCATTAAAAGAAAATTTTAATGACTTCATTAAGTGACATTTTCACTTACACTCTGTTTCCGAGTTTAGTGAGGAGAGAAGAGAAGTGAAAAGAAAACAATTTAACAGAAAAGAAGAGAAAAGAAAGGAAATTATTTTTTCAAAAATGAGTTACCGAGTTAGAGGTATTTGGAGAGAAAAGAAAGAAAAAGAAAAAAACTCATATCAAAGTTTAGTCTACAATAATCAAAGATACAACACATAAACTTTATAAACATAACTAAAAAAACTTAACAAGAACAAACGAGCATTACACAATACACGAATTAATTAAGAGAAAACAAATATATGATAAATTATTTATAAAAAAAAAACCACAATTCAATTCGATTTGATTGTAATTTCGAGTAAAAATAAAAATAAAAATAGACATTATTGTAAGTGATCTATATTTGGGTAAATATAATTTACGGATTAAGTTTTTTAAAAAGTTCAAAATATATTTTCTTTCCAAATCTTCTCATTTTTGGAAGGAATGTTTGGAGATAAAAATGGAACAAATTTTTTCCCCACTTCTTTTCTCTTCTGTCCATTTAAAAACTCACGAACACGTTTTTATTTTTATTTTCTTTATACTTCTTTTCCTTTCTTTCTATTTCTTTATAAAAAAAATCTCTAGAATAAATTGTTAAATAATAAAAATGTTATTTTTATTAATGCCCCTAACTCACATATCTTTTGGACACAAACTACAAAAATCCAAACATATGTTATACAATATCTTTAAGGTTTATGTTTTTTTTTAAGTTTATAGCGTTTATTAAACTAAACTATTGCGTTTCAAATCATAATTGTATTTAATACATAGTAATGAAAGGAAGTTTCATGGGAGACATGTAAATTTCGAAGGAAAGCCTGAAATGCAAACAAATAATAGTGATCATGAAGAAGAGGACCCGACTAACACGAAAAAAGCTAAACACGCTATGTAACTAATTGAATTTAGAGTTTTATGACATACATTCCAACTTATATTGAAAATTTGAGTTTATGTAACGCTATTAGACATACATCAAAAAAATCATATTACAAAACATGATATATCTATTTTTTGAACTAAAAGAGTATGAATGGTATATATTAATTACCTGATTTATGTACCCGAGACAAATTATTGAGTTATTGACACGTACGAGCCCAAAATGGAATTGTTCCCAGCATCTATAAATTTATTCATATAAAGAAATTGTAAATAATTGTTCGTATCCATTAATATATATTTTGGGCACAACACAACAAAACCTATGGTCGAAAAGTCACAGATAACCCCAATTATAAGGGCATCTAAAATATATGTGCCGTATCTTATCTTATAAACAAGAAAGTAGATCAAACACCGACAAACCTTAATTATACATATTTGTTTCAAAAGAGTTTTTATGGCCCACACATTATAACGGATTAAAAATGCTATATAATTTAAAACGGCTAGAGAGACTTAAAAAACAAAATAAAGCAAAACCAAAAGATGGAAAATAAACTAAGGGTCTGTTTGGTTCATAGAATTTTTTTAAAGAATTGGAATCTGTTAAAAGAATTGGAATATGAGGAATTGGAATCTGAATTATTAAAATCTGTAGCGTGTTTGGTTGACAGAATGGAATGCAATTCAGATTCCATTCATTGATATAATCATGTTTGGTTTGTAAATCTGTAAAAGAAATTGGAAAGTAATAAATAATGAAAAAATTGCCCTTTGTTATAAAAA
Organism: Senecio squalidus; assembly: GCA_910822075.1. Lineage (NCBI taxonomy): Eukaryota > Viridiplantae > Streptophyta > Magnoliopsida > Asterales > Asteraceae > Senecio > Senecio squalidus. The sequence continues at coordinate 3,358,952 of CAJVGC010000060.1, forward strand.
AAAAAAAAGTAAAGTTCTAGTTTGAATAAACATTTTGTAAAATATTTAATTTAAATTTATTCATAAACGTTTTTAAAATGTACTTTAGAATAAAATTAGTTTATATAATGTTTCTAATAATTTTATCCACTCGACTACTAATAACATTAAAAAAAAAAATTTAAGTTAACATATTTGAAAGTTAAATAACAAAATAACCATCCAAAGTACTACAAGGTTGATACAAACCCAAAAGAAGATTGTTAAAATGTATTTTCACAATTCTACGGTTCTACCATCACTACTACCAAACCAAAAGACACTTTCAAATATAGTTTAACATTTGATCTCATTCTAAGGCTCGACCAACATAAACCTTACCCAATCCTCCCTTTCTCCTTCTTTCAAATCCCAAAAAGTTATCACGTTTATCAGGGTCACTTTTTATCCTTTTGATTGCTCGAAACCTTTCTTGTTGGGAGAATGAAGTCATTTTAGAGAGCTCGAAAGTTATCATGGAGGTTTTCTTTCTTAACTCCACTTCTAGTTTTATACCTTCACTCATTTGCACCGATGATTCTTTGATACGATCACCAAGTAAAGTAGCTGCATCATTGATAGTATCGGCTAACGAATTGACTTTGCTCGTATTTTTACTCTTCTTAGATCGAACACTTGAAATTTCTTCAACTTGAACACTTGCATTTGTATGGGCGGTATGACTACCTTCCATTGCCTCATCAAAAGCATCATCCGATGCTTGCTCTTTGTCTTCAATGTTAACTTCTTCTTCCATCTCGGTAACAACCTTGGCCCTATTCCCTTGAGCACGATCATTTCCAAATATTGTACATAGTTCTACATAGTGCGGGAGCTTTTTATTTTTCCATTTGGCAGCCTTTTTATGATTCTATTTAACAAAATAACGGTGAAATTAAAAATATAAAAAACTACAGTTTCAACATGTAAACATATATAGAGATTTTAATGATACAAGTCTACCTCGAGGTATGCTTCCCATACTCCAGCTGCCTCGGTTGTTATACAATTATTTTCTTCATCGTAACCAAACCCACTGGTACTATTCAACATATCATACACCGCTTGCCAATCTTTTTTCATAGTTTTAATTCTTGACACGGAGTTTGGAAGTGATTCTTTCAATGATGTTTCAAGAAATTGTAAGTATCCGGTTCTAAAGCAGTTATCAGCTTTAAACAATCCACTGTTTTTCATATTAAGTAAAGCTTCCATGAGCTTTGAATCTTCCTCTTTTGTCCACCCTCAATACTTTCTGTTATGGCTCGTCATAGCTAAAAACATCATTTTTTAACCGAAAAATAAACAGCTAAAACATCAGTTTATTAACGGAAAAAACAGCTAAAAGAAACAGCTTTTTAATCGTAAAAATAGCTAAAACAGAAGAGCATTTTAACAACTAAAAACAGCAGCACTTTACGCGTAAAAAACAGCTTAAAACAACAACATTTTACGCGTAAAAACAACTAAAACAACAGCATTTTAACAGCAAAAAACAGCAACATTTACGCGTAAAAAATAGCTAAAAACAGCAGCATTGTACGCATAAAAAACAGCTAAGACAACAGCAGTTTAACCGAAAAAAACAGCAAAACACAACAACTTTTTAACCTTAAAAAGAGCTTAAACGCAACAGTTTTTTAACCTTAAAATCGGCTAAACTGCAGCAGCTTTTTAACCCTAAAAGACGGCTAAATACAACAACATTTTAACCCAAAAAACAGCTACAAACATCAACATTTAAAGCGTAATAAACATTTGAAAACAGAAACATTTAAGAGTAATACCACAATATAATACAACAATATTTCAACCAACAAAAGCGTCAATTAATCATAATAGAAATTACAAATACGTTCATAATACATAGAATAATCAAACTTGTTCAGTTAGGACCATTCCAAGACGCAAACATACTTTCTCCTAAAGTATCTCTAAATGTAGTCCACTCGTTTGAAGTCTCAATAGAATGTATGTTATCCTCGTCTTCATCTCCAAGTTCCTCGGTTCCCTCATCCGGTTGAACCTCACTCTCTTCACTCTCAAATGGATCATCTTTCATATTTTGTCTTATAAAATTATGGAGGATACAACATGCCATTATAATCCTATTTTTAATTTCAATGGGATAGTATGAGTTGTCCTCAAAATCCCCCACCTAGCTTTCAAAATACCAAAACATCTTTCAATAACGTTTTCTTGCGGAGAAATGTTTCATGTTGAAGAATTCTTTTGGTGTTGTGGGTTGTTGTGTATCACACCACTCATTTAAATGATATCTTTGACCTCTATAAGGGGCAAGAAAACCCTCTCCATTTGTATATCCGGCATCTACCAAATAATAACCTAAAATAATGCATTATCGTCAATACATCTATAATAAAACTATGACAACATTAGTAACTAAAATTTTCTACATAACGGGTCTTTGAACTTTCAATCCATTAGGCCTATTAAGAGCATCTTGAAAGCACCATTCCATCGGCCGCCGACCCCTCCCATCCCGGTAACACAAAAATAAATTGCATATCTTGTGAACACACCCGTAACACGTTGGTGGCAATATCTCCCTTCCTTGTTCTATACCTAGGCTTATCTTTGAGTGGTACTACACACTTTATATATGTTCCATCTAAAGCTTCTAAACAATTCTATAAACGAAGAAAAGGTTACTACTCATTTTATATTACTAAAGTAAAAAAAAAAAAAAAAAATTAAATTATTACATATACCTTGAACCATTTCCATGTATAATCACTAGAATCCTCTTGAACGGGTTCGGGTTTCTTAAGCAAATGTGAATGCAATCGTATCACTACATTGAAAACTCGAGCAAAATATCTACTAATTGTTTCTCCGGAACGATAAAAACGACATATCATGACTCGGTTCTTAACATTATGAGCTATAATGTGAAGGAAAATGGCTACTTGTTCATCTATATTCATATTCCTACTTGCTTATAATCCTCCTGATGTTTTAAGCAATCGACACAACTTTTCAAAACACATACGAGTCATCCTAATTTGCGATATGGACATAATATCACTCTCACAAACATACCTACCCAATATTAAATCTCGATCTTTTTTTGCCAAAGAGTATCGAATTTGTGGTTTTTCCATTTCATTCTTGACTACTAACATACAAACCGAAAATAACAAACCAAATAACACTTGTAATAACTTGGTTCCACCATGCCAAAATCAATGTTTGTCTTCTTTGCTTGCGTTTTCGGATTGTTAAACTAAGTCGAGCCATCTTCTCTTTTACCAAACTTCTAAAATTTTATTAAATAGCAGCAAAGAGATAATAATTTAATCACTTAATTCAATAAAACATACAAATCAAAAGTTAAATTCCATCAAATTCAACACGACATACAAATCAAACACAAAAATTCAGCAAAGTAACAATTAGGTCTAGGGTTTCATTGTAATGAACAATAAATTGCATAAATCACATATATTTGTAAACCCTAGATAGATATTACAATCTAGGTATGTATCTGTGATTTGTTTAAACAAACAATCACGTAGTAGGAGAGTCAAATCAAAATGAAAGAGAGATAATGAACAAGATTTACCAGTTACTCTTGAAGAGAAAGCTCAATTTTGAGAAAAAAAGGTTGAAGACGGGATAAAAGAGAAGATAGCGGTTGTGTTAGAAAAAGAGGGTAGAGTTTATTTTTGATGATAATATGGTATATTAGTTTGAATTCCAAGGAATGTTTAAACATTCTTTTCAAGTTGGGAAGAAATCTTCAATTCCTATAAATGAAGAATTTGACTGAGTTTGACCAATTTCAATTCCAATTCCAATTCCGGGCTAACCAAACATTATGTCACTGGAATCTAAGATTCAAATTCCGTCCAATTCCATCCAGTTCCATGAACCAAACAGGCCCTAAGGGTTTGCTATTAACAGTCCTATGAGTTGTCTATAAAAGGTTTTATATGCATAATTTGGTTGTACATTTAGAATGTATTTGTGATTTCTTAAATGCCGCGCATGCTGTTTTAGAAACGTAAAAGAAAATAAATATGCAATAAATGTTTATTAACAACTTATAGTTTTTTTTTTTTTTTTTTTTTTTTTTTTTTTTTTTTTTTTTTACATATAAAATAGAAACATATATATCTATAATGTGGAAAAATAAATTTACTTTTTACTATCAATAGTGTAAAATTAAAAAAAAAAAATATGTACGTTGCTACTATATTTAAAGCGTAATAAAATAGAAAATCTAAATTTAAAAATAATAATTAATCGAAATAAATATGAAACTACTTTACTTAGTAACGTAAATAAAATAAAAAAAGTAAAACTTAAAATATATGTTAATCAAAATAACCATGTAATTCAATAGCGTAATAAAAAAATATAAATTTATTGAAATCGAAAAAAGGAAAAAGAGAAAAAAATAAACTTGGTTTAATAGAAACGCCCAATCATCTTGTTTGTCAAAGAAACACAAATATTACGTATAGAAGTTTATCAAACACTCCAAACTTGTCTTCAAGTCACCAATTGGTAGCAGTAAGTGTTGGGGTTAATCTGTTAGTTAAAATATTTAATTTCATTAATACTGCTAATTAGTAATGTTCATTAATACTGTTCAAGTTGATACAACATAAACAGAGTTATTACGACAAGCCATGCATGAAGACAGTTACTACTGCAAGTAACTGATTACTACTGCCGAAGAACTGATGGTTAATAATGTTCTATCCAGTTACTATTGTCCGCTCTCATTAATACTGCTAGTATAGTTTTAGATAATTATAGATTATTTTGTAATTATCTCTTCCGTAAATTTAGCAATTGTAGTCATAATACAATTGTAATTGTTTAGACGTTCGCTAGATAAGCTAGGTTAGCCTTAAGGTCTATATATACATAGATCTTTGTATTAAGAGAAACACGTATATTATTTATTCGTTATTAAGAAGTAATATATTGAGGCTTGTAATTCGGAAATCATTATTGTTCTTATATTATCAATAAACAACATTTAGTTGTTCAATATACTTGTAATATCAAAGTGTTTATCCACTGCTAAACTTCTTTGATAGATCAAGATCTATCTTTGGCGTATTGGTTTCCATAAGCTATAACGATCCTGACAGTAAGGTCATTTAAACACAAGACAACATTGTTGTATATAGCTAGAATATTCAAAACGTGGTTAGGTGACCGAGTTAGAGATGTCACGAGTTCCCAACGACTTGTTTTGCCAAATTTCTATCTTCTACCGAAAAAAGATGACATCAAACATTAAGAGGTATTTTGAAGGTCTAGGCCGTATTTCCAAGGACCAGAAGATTTGTTTTTGTGATGAGCAAATCAAATTCACCATGTTTGAATCTTGACTATAACAATAGTGAAGGGGTTCGGGTTCGAAGTGAGTCTGGTCATATATATATATATATAATCCAATATATCTTTGGTTTCTTTGGTTACTTCCTTATTATTATAAATAGTAGATTACAAAGTTTGTTTATTTGATTTGTTGAAATTGAAAGAATCGTTAATGTCAAACTATTTTTTGTAAAGATCATCCCTAAATGAACACACTTTCGTAAAAACCGTTCATCTTAGAGATGATTTCTGTTACAACAATGTTTCTTCTAGAGATGACTTTTTTTAAATTAGTTTGGAAACAAAATATTTGTTGTGGATCCTTAGACTTCCATGATATAGACTATAGTACATGTATAGTCAAACAATCCAAATATAAGACAATTTATTTATTAGTGAGAACATGGACTCTTTCATGTTTAACTAGTCGATCCACTTGTTTTACGACTACCAAGTCCCAACTTATAATAGGTGTAGCGTAAATTGAAGCAAGTGATATAAATGAACATAAGTATTCTTTTAATAATTTGCTATTGATATAGAGAACTTAAATGAATTATATGGGCTTTAAAGGTTATTATTATATTAACTTCAAAATAGTAAACACAAACTAAAAACGTTTATATCTATATCTATACTAATAACATTTTCAAAAGTTTATAAACTTATCAAGTTGTCAAGTCATGTTATATTATCAAATATAAACTTTTTTTTGTTTTATGAACCTATATTTACTATGAAATAAAGTTATCGAAATGTTTTAATAAACATTTAGGATGAGTTTGGTACTAGTCTCGTATCGAGCCGTTACCGTATCGTTTAGTAATGGTTTATTTTTGATATTTTTTTTAGAACCGAATATAATACCTTATACGACCGGTATGATACCGGTACCATAATACTTTAATCTACCCACGCACTCGTACCCTACCGAATCGGTTGACACCATGTTTTTTTAGCCCTATTACCTAATCGTACCAAATACTATTGTACCGGTAACACTACGATACTATTTTGTTACCGCTATCATGGTTTTGCTCAACCCCATAAACATCAACATTATTTAGCTGCTTATAAATTTGATCTTTTTCGTACATTGCTATCTTAAATCTCATCATAGATACTCAATATAAAGAATCTTTGATCATTATTTATAACCTTATTTATAAATCTAATATAGGAGATACTCTAAGATTCATGATACAGTTGTAACAGACGTTTAAGACGAGATTAATTTGGATTAATGAGAGGTAAAACTCCTCTCTTATTTTACACACTACGTGCATGTTTCTTCTAAAGAACCCATGCTAATTATTACAAATACAAGCATATTACATAATGCATTATTCCATGGTTAACCATCTTTATAGTGCATGACATAAAATATGGTTCACCCTTGATGCATGCCTCACTCGATCGTCAGTTTTGAGTTTGTTTGTATGCAGTTGCCTCCGCAAAGGTGGCGCAACACCTGCACCCTCCTCGGTTGTTGTATCGTCCACCGCCACAACAACCATACCTACAACCTCCACGGCCACCACCATGACCACCACCATTGTGCCCTCCACGACCACCGCCGTTGTCATGCCCTCCACGACCACCACCGTTGTAATGTCCTCCGCGTCCACCGCCATAGTCATGTCCTCCACGACCACCACCGTTTCTATATCCTCCATCTCCATGATCATCAACTTGACCTGTTTCATTCAATTCAATTAACATTTGTATATTTCAGAGAAACCCTGGATTTGAGTCAAATTAATATCTTTTATTCCACATCTTAATGTTTATATGTACATTTCCAAGATAAAAATACAAGAAATTTCAAAGATAAATACCAAGTAATTCAAATTGTTTAGGTTACCAGCAGCTTATTGAAAACATATCACAGCCAAGAGAACTTTTACTTACTGTCGTCAACGTTCGCCGCAGCAACTTCTGAGGTGATAAGAAGAACAACAGAAAGAGCTAAGGCAAGAAGAAGGAATGTCTTTGAAGCCATTTTCATATAAGGAAATAAGTATTGCAAAGGAAGAAGGATGAGTAAATTAGTGTGTTACATGTCTCTATTTATAGAAGGATTTTATGCTTGCTAAAAATAAAATGTTATTGAAATGGTCCATATATGTCACACCCCGCATAGAAATGGCGGAACCGAGGTGTACAGTGTATACGGTATCAGAGATTCAAGGTTACATCAAACATAAATAAACCAAACATCATCAACATAGATAAAGAGTTTGAAGTGAAATACTTATTACAGTCATCCGAATAATATCAAAATACGACTACAGAGTTTTGGGAAACTAAGGAATTACAATACAAAAAAGAATTCCAGCAAAAAGTTCCCAAGCAGTCAAGCAAGCAATCATAAAGTAACCTCAAATCCCTGAAAAGCGTTAAAAATACGACGTCAACATAAAGTTGGTGAATTATTCGCAATAGTATATAAAAACATAATAGTGTAAAGGTTTTCAATAAGTTTTGACCCAAAAGATAAGATTTGAAGATAAGTCTTTTTGGAAAAGAGATTTCAAAATATATTTGAAGTATATAAAACCTTTCGATAAAATATTCAGATTATTACCATACGGTACCATAATCATTTCATAAAACATAACCATATCATAAAATAAATACCATACGGGATAAATAACAGCTTCAGGAAATATAAGGTACACCTGAACCATAACAATAATAAGGCAACTAACCCCACCTAGTGTCTCAAACCAGGTTGTTCTCGATAATAATAAACGGTCGTAACATTACTAATACGGACAGGGCTCCTCCCTTATCATAATAACGTATTAGAATGAGGGTTTGTTAGACCCATATAGCGCTATATATACTTCCGGTGGCTCAAAGTTAACAGGTGTGTATACGGGGCCTTGTACTACCACATAGGCGGTACAAGTTGGGTGAGATCATCTAAAGCATACTTATCCGCATATAATCATACCATAATACATACATACCATAAATACTTTTATTTTACGCTAATCATGCCCAAAAATATAAAAAGGGTAAAAAGGGCAACGAATAACTCACTGATAGCAAAGCAATCCAAATCTTTATATGTCGGGAAATAATACGATACCGTCAAGCTTCAACGTCTAAGTGCCCTATACATCACGTAAATAAATATGTCTAAGTATCTCTAAGTCTAGTAGGGTTATGCCTTAATGATTAACGTTTTATACGGGTTTTAAAATAACCAAAGGAATAACGATATAACGGAATAACAAGGTTTCGGAAAGTCAACGGACTTGCTACGTGAACCTTATACTTACGTGCACTATAAGTCACGTGAGTGTCAAGTTACGTGATAAAGAAGTAATACATGACACGAAAAGGAGTTACTTGACCAACAAGCCTATTACGTGCTCACCAAACCCTAATTACGTGCAAAAGATCACCATTACGTGACATACAAACAGAATTACGTGCAGGGGAGTTTGGTTACGTGCGAAATAAGCAAGTTACGGGATACCTAGCTGAATTACGTGAGTATGAGACAACAATTACGTGCATGAACCGAGTATTTCGTGAACGTAACACTAATTACGTGCAACACAAGGAATTTCGTGACTAGAGAGTTAAATTACGCGAACGAAATAGTCATTTACGTGCAAGGCATGGCTGTTACGTGCAAGGAGTGAATTACGTGAGTCAAGGATGAATTTCGTGAACGAAATTCATGTATTACGTGAGCCAAACATGAGTTACGTGCATGAACGGGATTTTTACGAAAAATGGTAATCGGAACTCGTTTTCTAGGTGTTTTAGATGTCCATTTGATCTATAAACGCAACCCTATGTCCAGAACACTAATAGGAACAATAATCTTACATAAAATCCAAGTTTTGACGGTTAAAAATGAGATTTACGTGATTGGATAAATATGGAATAAAGTTTAAAACCCAAATAACGAAATACTTACTTGATCGAAATGAAATTCGGAGGATAGATAGAGGTGGTGATGGTGATCAATAATCCGGTCTCGGATCTAAATTTGGACGGTCGGATCGCCGGAAAAGCTAGAGAGAAGGTGGAGGTGTTTGTGTGTGTTTTAGAGAGAGAAAGGTGTGTTGGTGATTCTTTTACTTGAGGAAGAAGAGAGTGAAAGGATAAAGACAAAATTATTGGTGAGAATAAGACAAAATCTGATAAGGACGAATTTTGTAATAAAAATGTGAATAGGACAAAAATTGTAATAGATTTTCTCGCGTAGGACTAGTTTCGTAATAAAATTTCCGAAAAGACTAAAAACGAAATATTTTTAAACGTTAATCTTAATCATATAATTAAGGCATAAATCCCCTAAACTTATCATAAGAGCATACTAGACTTATACTAAAGGCACTTTAGACTATACGTTCCCGACATAAAGATCCGAATCACATACTATATACCCGATAAACGCAAATACGCATAAAATACAAATACGATACTCATAAAATACGAATACGATAACCATAAAAGAAATACAATAGGGTCAACACATGAATATAAATAAATAAAACGAATACGAGACGATAGAATAATACCGTGAAATTCGCGAATGTCACAGTATCCCCAAGTAAAAAGAATTTCGTCCACGAAATTATCACTGGGTACTACTTCCGGGAGAGAGGTGAGGATACTTCCGCAGAATTTCATCTTCGCGTTCCCACGTGAACTCAGCTCCAAAGCGGGAATTCCAGCGAACTTTGACTATAGGAATCTTACTTCGACGCAGACGCTTAACATCACTAGCAACGATCTCGATCGGTTCTTCTACGAAATGAAGCTTGTCGTCAATCTGGAGTTGCTCAAGCGGAACTAATAATGTCTCATCAGTCAGGCATTTCTTCAACTGAGATACATGGAATACGTTATGTACGCTGCTCAGTTCTGCCGGCAAATCTAATCGATAAGCAGCTGGGCCGATGCGGGCTAAAATCTTGAACGGACCCGTGTATCTCGGACTCAGCTTGCTGCGCTTCACAAATCGGACAACCCCTTTCCATGGAGAAACCTTCAATAATACCATATCTCCAACACTGAACTCGAGAGGTTTCCTGCGCTTATCAGCATACTTCTTCTGTCGATCTCTGGCAGTAATCAATCGTTCCTTGATCTTGAAGATCTTGTCAGTGGTCTCTTGAATAATCTCCGGACCGGATATCTGACTATCTCCAACTTCTGCCCAACATACAGGTGATCGACATTTACGGCCATATAGAGCTTCGAACGGCGCACATTTGATACTCGTGTGATAGCTGTTGTTGTACGAGAACTCAATCAACGGCAAATGAATATCCCAACTACCACCAAAATCAATAGCGCAAGCTCGTAGCATATCTTCCATAGTCTGAATAGTTCTCTCACTCTGACCATCGGTCTGAGGATGATAGGCGGTACTCATATCTAACCGTTTACCCATAGCAGTCTGAAATGTCTTCCAAAATCGAGAAGTGAAACGAGCATCACGATCGGAAATAATCGATACAGGAACACCGTGTTTCGATACAATCTCGGAAATATACAAGCGTACAAATCTCTCCATCGGATAGTTCTCACGGATCGGAAGGAAATGAGCAGACTTCGTCAAACGATCAACAATAACCCAGATACTGTCATAACCACTCGAAGATCTCGGAAGCTTTGTAACGAAATCCATAGTAATACGCTCCCATTTCCACTCGGGAATCTTCGGTTGTTGGAGTAGTCCAGACGGTTTCTGATACTCGACCTTCACCTTGGAACAAGTCAAACATCGACTAACATACTCAGCGATCTCACACTTCATACCCAGCCACCAATAAAAATCCTTCAAATCATGATACATCTTGTCGGAACCCGGATGAATGGAATAATTCGACTTATGGGCTTCGTCCAGAATCAACTGACGGATACTAACCGGAACCCAAATACGTTCGAGAAAATACAGAACTCCATCCTCCTTCGGTTCCAACTCCAATGCTAACTTATACAATCTTTCAGCTTTAACACGGTCTTCCGTCATAGTACCTTCCTGTGCTTGAATAATCCGAGCCTTCAAGCTCGTCTGAATAGATATCACCATAGAACGAATACGGACAGGTTTGACTGTTTCCTTACGACTTAATGCATCAGCAACAACGTTCGCCTTACCAGGGTGGTAGCGAATGTCGCAATCATAGTCGTTCAGTAACTCAACCCATCGTCGTTGTCTCATGTTCAGCATCTTCTGATCAAATATGTGTTGAAGACTCTTGTGGTCGGTGAATACGGTACACTTGGTCCCATACAAATAGTGTCTCCAAATCTTCAATGCAAAGACGACAGCTCCCAACTCTAGATCATGTGTCGTGTAATTCTGCTCATGGATTTTCAACTGACGCGAAGCGTAAGCTATAACTTTACCATTTTGCATAAGCACACAACCCAGACCCTTGTGCGAAGCGTCGCAATAAACCACAAAATTCTCGGAACCAACTGGTAGACTAAGAATAGGAGCGTTACACAACCGCTGCTTCAATATCTGAAATGCTTCTTCCTGATCGGTACCCCAAACGAAAGGTTCACTCTTCTGTGTCAGCTTAGTCATAGGTGAAGCAATCTTGGAGAAGTTCTCGATAAATCGGCGATAATACCCAGCAAGACCCAAAAATGAACGGATTTCGGTTGGTGACTTCGGTGCAACCCAACTCTTGACAGCTTCAATCTTAGCAGGATCAACGTGAATACCCTTCGCGCTAACCACGTGGCCAAGGAATTGAACTTCAGATAACCAGAACTCGCACTTAGAGAATTTCGCATACAACTTCTCTCTTCGAAGCACTTCTAGAACAAGGCGCAAATGCTCTTCATGTTCCTTGCGACTTCGGGAATAGATAAGAATGTCGTCGATGAATACGATAACGAACTTGTCCAGATACGGACGACAAATACGGTTCATTAGTTCCATGAATGCTGCAGGGGCGTTTGTCATACCAAACGGCATCACCATGAACTCGTAATGACCATACCGAGTACGGAAAGCGGTTTTCGGGATATCATCTTCCCGAACTCTCAACTGATGATAACCAGAGCGAAGATCGATCTTTGAGAAATAGCAAGAGCCCTGAAGTTGATCGAATAGGTCATCAATACGAGGAAGGGGATAACGGTTCTTCACAGTCAACTTGTTTAACTCCCGATAATCAATACATAAACGCATGGAGCCATCCTTCTTCTTAACAAAGAGAACAGGAGCACCCCACGGGGAGAAACTAGGACGAATAAAACCCTTATCTACCAATTCCTGAATTTGTTTCGACAACTCGAGCATCTCGGAAGGAGCCAAACGATACGGAGCTTTAGCAACAGGTGCAGCTCCAGGAATAAGATCAATACGAAAATCGGTTTGTCTCTGGGGAGGGACTCCAGGTAATCGTCGGGAAAAACGTCAGAATATTCGCGAACGATCGGCACACTATCAATCTTTATCGCAGAGTCTTTCTTCACCAAGTGAGCGAGATATAGAGAACAACCCTGACGGACATACTCGCGAACCTTCAAACAAGAAATAACTTTAAGGCGTTTCCCGGCCTTGTCTCCGTGTACAATCAACTGATCTCCATCCGGCTTCTGAATACGAATAAGCTTCTCATAACAGACTATCTCTCCTTTATGCTTCGCTAACCAATCCATACCGACTACGACGTCGAAACTACCGAGTTTCATAGGGATAAGGTCGATGGAAAAAGGAATATCGGCTAAAACGAGAGAGATATCGCGTATAACTTCCTTAACACACGCACATCTACCATCAGCTATTTCTACTTCATAGGCAGGCTCTAAAAGACTAGAGGCACGGTTTACTAAGGGGCGAAAGTCACTAGAAATGAAGCTTCTATCGGCACCCGAATCAAATAGAATAAAAGCAGGATAATCGTCAACAAGAAATGTACCAGTAACTACGGTAGGATCCTGATGAGCTTCCGCAGATTCCATAGCAAAAGCTCGGCTCTTTGCAGGGTTTCCTCTAGCACTAGTACCAGCACCAGGAGTAGGATGGGAAGTAGACGATACAAGCTTGGGACACTGCTGACGAAGGTGACCCATTTCTCCACACTCATAACATGCTCCAACAGTTCTTCTACAAAATTGCTCCGTGTGGCCTAACTTCTTGCAGCGTTTACAAACCCAACACGCTACGTTAGCCGCATGAGCACTATTACAAGTGTCACACCTAGGGTGTTTACCCTGATAACCAGTTCCAGCACCAGTCAATGCATACACCTGAGGAAGTTGAGGCCTCTGGTCATGGCTACGGCTCCTCTTCCTCGAATTACTTCCATCCCTTCTAGCAGATCTACCAGTATCCCTACGACTCACAACTGGCTGCAGTGTACCACCACGGATTGCACTAGCGACCAACCTACCCGCAATATCAACGGCGCTCTGAAGTGTACCCGGAAGATGAGAAATAATATGGTCTCGCATAGTCTGCGGCAAACCATTCGCGAACCGTTCAATCCTCTCGTTCTCAGTACGAGCCAGACGAGGAACCAGGACGCATAAGTCATAGAAGCGGTTCACATACCCACGATAGTTAGAACCTTGCATAGTTAGGTTCCAAAACTCATCCTCCAATCGCTGCGTCTCAGACGACGGCACATATTCTTTCTTCATCATAACTTTCAAATTCTCCCAGGTCATCAAGGTGACAGCAGCTCGACCTTGAACCTTCTTCACAGAGTTCCACCAAGTGAGGGCTTTACCCTGGAACAGATAGGTAGCATACTTAACACGGCTCTCATCAGCACATCCTGACACATCAAATACATACTCCATCTTCTCAAACCATTGTAGGGTGGCAACAGCATCTTCAGTACCCCTAAATTCAGCAGGTCTGCAATCCAGGAAGGCTTTATATGAGCAGCCTCGGGGTGGATCTTCAATCTCAATTCTTGGTCCACCAGATCCTATGTGCACTGCTCTGCCAACATCGGAACCATCGCGCCCAGACGCCATACCTTCCGCTTCAACATCTTGCATCTCAGGTTCTTCAAACCCTAAGTCAGCATCTTGCACTGGTGTCTCCTTAAGTTGTGCAACAATCACCGGAATAGCTGCAGCAATTTGCTCCGCAATCAGCTGACTGATGTTCGGAGTAGCAGAAGTAACATTGGAGGTAGCAGTGGAAATCGGAGGTGTAGCACCCGCTCTCACAGGGACGCGACCTCGCCTTGCCGATCTTCTCGGGGCAGTGGCGGCAGGAGTAGCTCTAGTAGAAGTAGCTCTAGAAGAATTTCTCTTAGGCGGCATCTTCTACGAATATCAAACGGAATAAATCAGAACGATAAACTGTATGTGCGACTAAAACGAGCAGGCCTCAAAACATAAAAAAGCAAAATAAAAGCACATATAGCATATAAATCACATACAGGCCCACAAAAGAAGGAAATGCGCACATAGAGTAAATCAGATAGGTCCAAAAGCCTAGGTCATAGTCTAAGTGATTCCGTAAGGTCACTTAGTTCGCTATAACCATTGGCTCTGATACCAACTTCTGTCACACCCCGCATAGAAATGGCGGAACCGAGGTGTACAGTGTATACGGTATCAGAGATTCAAGGTTACATCAAACATAAATAAACCAAACATCATCAACATAGATAAAGAGTTTGAAGTGAAATACTTATTACAGTCATCCGAATAATATCAAAATACGACTACAGAGTTTTGGGAAACTAAGGAATTACAATAACAAAATGAATTCCAGCAAAAAGTTCCCAAGCAGTCAAGCAAGCAATCATAAAGTAACCTCAAATCCCTGAAAAGCGTTAAAAATACGACGTCAACATAAAGTTGGTGAATTATTCGCAATAGTATATAAAAACATAATAGTGTAAAGGTTTTCAATAAGTTTTGACCCAAAGATAAGATTTGAAGATAAGTCTTTTTGGAAAAGAGATTTCAAAATATATTTGAAGTATATAAAACCTTTCAATAAAATATTTAGATTATTACCATACGGTACCATAATCATTTCATAAAATCATAATCATATCATAAAATAATTATCATACGGGATAAATAACAGCTTTAGGAAATATAAGGTACACCTGAACCATAACAATAATAAGGCAACTAACCCCACCTAGTGTCTCAAACCAGGTTGTTCTCGATAATAATAAACGGTCGTAACATTACTAATACGGACAGGGCTCCTCCCTTATCATAATAACGTATTAGAATGAGGGTTTGTTAGACCCATATAGCGCTATATATACTTCCGGTGGCTCAAAGTTAACAGGTGTGTATACGGGGCCTTGTACTACCACATAGGCGGTACAAGTTGGGTGAGATCATCTAAAGCATACTTATCCGCATATAATCATACCATAATACATACATACCATAAATACTTTTATTTTACGCTAATCATGCCCAAAAATATAAAAAAGGGTAAAAAGGGCAACGAATAACTCACTGATAGCAAAGCAATCCAAATCCTTATATGTCGGGAAATAATACGATACCGTCAAGCTTCAACGTCTAAGTGCCCTATACATCACGTAAATAAATATGTCTAAGTATCTCTAAGTCTAGTAGGGTTATGCCTTAATGATTAACGTTTTATACGGGTTTTAAAATAACCAAAGGAATAACGATATAACGGAATAACAAGGTTTCGGAAAGTCAACGGACTTGCTACGTGAACCTTATACTTACGTGCACTATAAGTCACGTGAGTGTCAAGTTACGTGATAAAGAAGTAATACATGACACGAAAAGGAGTTACTTGACCAACAAGCCTATTACGTGCTCACCAAACCCTAATTACGTGCGAAAGATCACCATTACGTGACATACAAACAGAATTTCGTGCATGGGAGTTTGGTTACGTGCGAAATAAGCAAGTTACGGGATACCTAGCTGAATTACGTGAGTATGAGACAACAATTACGTGCATGAACCGAGTATTTCGTGAACGTAACACTAATTACGTGCAACACAAGGAATTTCGTGACTAGAGAGTTAAATTACGCGAACGAAATAGTCATTTACGTGCAAGGCATGGCTGTTACGTGCAAGGAGTGAATTACGTGAGTCAAGGATGAATTTCGTGAACGAAATTCATGTATTACGTGAGCCAAACATGAGTTACGTGCATGAACGGGATTTTTACGAAAAATGGTAATCGGAACTCGTTTTCTAGGTGTTTTAGATGTCCATTTGATCTATAAACGCAACCCTATGTCCAGAACACTAATAGGAACAATAATCTTACATAAAATCCAAGTTTTGACGGTTAAAAATGAGATTTACGTGATTGGATAAATATGGAATAAAGTTTAAAACCCAAATAACGAAATACTTACTTGATCGAAATGAAATTCGGAGGATAGATAGAGGTGGTGATGGTGATCAATAATCCGGTCTCGGATCTAAATTTGGACGGTCGGATCGCCGGAAAAGCTAGAGAGAAGGTGGAGGTGTTTGTGTGTGTTTTAGAGAGAGAAAGGTGTGTTGGTGATTCTTTTACTTGAGGAAGAAGAGAGTGAAAGGATAAAGACAAAATTATTGGTGAGAATAAGACAAAATCTGATAAGGACGAATTTTGTAATAAAAATGTGAATAGGACAAAAATTGTAATAGATTTTCTCGCGTAGGACTAGTTTCGTAATAAAATTTCCGAAAAGACTAAAAACGAAATATTTTTAAACGTTAATCTTAATCATATAATTAAGGCATAAATCCCCTAAACTTATCATAAGAGCATACTAGACTTATACTAAAGGCACTTTAGACTATACGTTCCCGACATAAAGATCCGAATCACATACTATATACCCGATAAACGCAAATACGCATAAAATACAAATACGATACTCATAAAATACGAATACGATAACCATAAAAGAAATACAATAGGGTCAACACACGAATATAAATAAATAAAACGAATACGAGACGATAGAATAATACCGTGAAATTCGCGAATGTCACAATATATTAGTTTTCTTTAACATTTTGCAACACAATCTTATCCTCTACTCCATCAAAAAAAGTATTTTATTTCTTAGGAGATATGCCAATATTTACATGACCTTGATTAATTTTTTATATTACTTTGATCATAACTAATACACGAATTATACAACATATAAAATCATTTCGAATAGACGAATACTTTAAATCTCTTTTCTAATCAATATCAATCTTATAGCAAACGTCAAAAGGTTTTGTTAAATCTACACTAGGAGTCTTCAAAAAGTTTATTATCTATCAAATTTTTTTTTTTTTTTGTTTTGTTTTTGTTTTTGTTTTTGTTTTTTTAAATAATAATCATATTAGATTTAGAACGTAAGAATTACAAAGTGACAGAAGGCAGGCGGGCAACAAGCTGCGCCGCTAACCCTTTTTGGATTGCAAAGCCAATACGTTTAAAAACTACATCAAAACGTCTAGGAGTCATAACATTGCTATGCATAACCCGTTGAAATCGACTGAGTAGCTCTACCGCCTCCGGTGCAAGGAAACCGAAGATATCAAAAGCAAAGGGAATAAACACGTGTTGATTTTCGATGCATGCTTTCTCGTGTTTTGTTACTTTGCCTGAAGCGGCCTTCAAAGCAGCCTGACCAGCTGTAAAACCGCTACTACGTAACCCCACGAGAGGAGAAACCCCAGTCAGATCCACACACGCATGTTTCCCTCCAACCCATCCAAAAACCAAAACGTCGGCCGGTCTAAGTGTAGATCTTCCATCCGACGGGTCTGTTAAAAAGTTTACAGGTGCTTCTTTCTTGGCGGAGATCCCGACACGTCTACATATGTCAAAGAGGACGTCTCTAACCATATCGCGTCGGTATTTGAATCCAGTGAGCTCTTTACAATGAACCGCGTGTTCCCCAAAGGAATCCAAACATGCCTTGCGACAAACAGGGCATATCGCATCAACCGGGAATAATGGAATCATAAGATGATACTTAAGAATAGTGCGGTATTCCACCGGTGACATATGTTGACCAAGTCCGTCTATGGGAATAGCTAGTAGAAAATCTTGAGCATGTGGTGCGCGTAGACACTCAAAAACCGCTTTCTGCTTCATAGTCATGTCAAAGTGAACTTCCTTATTCTTGCTTGGAAGCGTATCACGAAGACGAGCCGAAGCAGAAACATAAATCATCATCCATACCACATATACCACTGTCACATAATATGTGGTCTTGTAGCACCCAAGATTGGGCCCTCGAGGCTACAAAAGCATATGAGGAAACCAATTTTGCCGAGTACAAACCCAAACCACCAAATCGAATCGGTAAAGACGCAAGTCGCCACTGTAAGTCTCCAAAGAATGGTCCACCACAAACCACTATATTCTCGATTGACCCACGCAAACCTTTGTCAAAACACAAGGCCGCCTCTTCCATGTGTTCAGGTTGACAAGTCCTTAAACCGAAAAAGAGTTTGGCAATACCCATACATGATCGAAGCAAAAGAAGCTCACTCTGCGGGTCATGTAACCGTGGAAGAATACTCATTAAATCAACAGCATTCGCAGCTCTTCTCATAGCCAACCCACTAATACAATTAACTTTGAAATTTTATTAACAAATGCAAATACAAATAACATGAATATATATAAATATTCAACTTTTGCAACTACTATAATCACAAGGTTTGAAAATTTTATTAAAGTATTTCTCGAAACCTTTTTGTATTATATTTGTAGCATGCCCGAATTTAGGGGTGTGCAAGAGGTGGAGGCGCATATAGTCGCGGACTTAGATCTCTTATACATATTGCAAACTACTAGTATACTATTTGATTTTGTGCAATTTAGTTTTTGGGTGAAAATCGAAAACCATATCGTGTTTAAATTCGATTTACAGGTTGGTTTGGTTCAGGTTTTCCATATGAGTTCGATTCTCGGATTTAACTTTTTTTTTTCGTTGAAAAAATTGAATAAACCGAACCCAATAAAATGGTGACAAGACTTTTCTTGGATTAAATAAATTTCATGACGTATTAAATTATTGTGTGTTGAAAATAATTTATAACTTAAAAGAAATTTTGAAGTTCATTTTAATGCATTTAATTATGGTTACAAGACTTAGACCTACATGCTTTTGTGATTGATATTGATTCTTCTACATGCTTGGTTTTTTACTTCACTCTGAAATTCAGAGACCACATTTTTCTTTATCGAATATATGGTTAATTGAAGTCAATGTTTCTCAAGATATATCAAAGTTGAATGCAATTCCTAGACGTTCAAGATAGATACTCATGAATTAACAAATCGTTTTCAATTCGAAGATAAACGTAGAAGAGAGGAGAATGGAGTGGAGATCCAAAGCCTAAACTACAAATAGGGTTTTATACAATTGAACAATATATGTTTTTTTTTACAAAAATAAAAAATAATAACGCAAAAGGGTTTGATTAGGGATCAATGACATTCGCCTACTTATCAACTTTGCATGTTTTATTGAGCCATAACTCTAATATTAATGTAATCAGGTTGATTGGATAAACAATCCCTTCTCTACTAAAGGGTCTTTGTTTCGGCTTATTAAGTTATGTAAATTTTTATAAGTTCATAATTTCAGTTTTTTGGTTTATGAGCTTATTATGTTGAGCTTATGGTTTATTTAAAGTAATAAGATCAACTTGATAAACTCATAAGCCAAAAATAAATAAACTTATGAGTTTATAAAAATTTACATAAATTTATAAGTCGCTT
Organism: Senecio squalidus; assembly: GCA_910822075.1. Classification (NCBI taxonomy): domain Eukaryota; kingdom Viridiplantae; phylum Streptophyta; class Magnoliopsida; order Asterales; family Asteraceae; genus Senecio; species Senecio squalidus. The sequence continues at coordinate 3,379,038 of CAJVGC010000060.1, forward strand.
ACATAAACCGAAACAAACACCCCAAATTAAAAGATAATGATTGATATCATGCATTTGTAACTTTGCATTATTTGGTACACAATATTTTAAAACAAGTTATATCTAGTTTTTGAACT
>CAJVGC010000060.1:3379253-3429455 GCA_910822075.1 Senecio squalidus
AGGTAATCACCTTTCCCGCTCACGAGTTCCTTCATGAATTTTGCATAATAAGGAACATTAATCTTAACAATTTTCATTAACTCGATGAATTTACCGTATTGTTCCTTTTTCTTTTCTTTTCTAAGTCTATGCGGGTATGGGATATGTGGCTTATACGGCCCCTTCACTTCACTTTCTAACTCCTTGTCTTTGCTAGGAACCATTGGTTCCTTCCCGGGCCTTGACTCCATTTCTATCTCTTCCTCGTCGTCCGAATCGCTGTCAACGGGCTCTATGCGGCGCCTATTGTCAACAGGCGGCGCATTCGAGGTGTTCTGGGCATAAGGCGACGCCAGTTCCTGGGTTTGAGGCAACGCATTCGGCTCGGAGCTTGGAATGCGCCGCCTATCACACACTGGCGCGCATTCGTGCTTGTTCCAGCACCGTTTTGATTTTTCTTGTTTATTCAGCCCCTTTTCCTCCAATCCCCCCATACTAGGTCCTGATCGAGTCTCAACCACATTAACAAGCTCATCACGATTATTTGGTGGTACATACTTCGAACCTTGGCTTTGTTATTTTGGTTTTGCCTCGGGTTTGGTTGGGTTGAACTTGGCATTTGACCCGTTGGTCGGTTTGAGAACTTTTCACTTAGCCTCTCAAATTTTCGTTCCAAATCCTGCATGTTAGCTTGAGTGTTCCTTTGGCTTTGCTCCCATTTTGCGGTAAATCCCTTCATTGAGTTAGCCATCAAGTCGTTATTTGCCTTTTGTGAGTAAACGAACTCTGTCATCATTTCCTCAAAATTCGATTTATTCTCTTCCTTCTGTTTGGGTTGAAATCTTTCCTCGTTTCTATTGCCCCGGTTTTGGTTTCCATATCCACTATTTCCTCGGTTTTGATACCCATAGTTGGCATAATTGGCTTCTTCGGTTTTCGGCTCACAATCATCCGTATAATGTGGTCCCCCACATTTCCCGCAACCGTTTTTCACTAAGTGTACATCTTTTTCCAAACGACCCATCCTATTTTTCATTTCATCACCCAAGGCTTTAATCTCGTTCACCACTACTACCTCCTTCTTCTACTTGGTTTACCGTTCCTCTAACTCTTCTATTCCTAGTAACTCGATCCCTAGCAATTCGAGCTTGAACTTGGTCTTCCATCATTCGGTGCGCCTCATTTGGTGACTTATATAAGAAACTTCCACCACCCGCTAAATCCAAGTCGTGTTGAGAACGACTATCCAAACTATAGTAAAATATATCAATAACTTCATCTTTATCCAAATCGTGTCCATGGCAATTCCTCAACAACTCCTTAAGCCTAATCCAAGCATCCGTTATGGTCTCGTTATCCCATTGTTGAAAAGAACGGATTTGGTTTAATAGCTTCCTACGCAAAATGGGTGGGAAAAATCTCGTCACAAATATCTCTCTCATATCTTCCCAAGTTGCAATTGTACCCGGCTCCAATTCATTAAACCACGTTTTCGCCTCTCCCGTGAGAGACGATGGAAACAAACTTAGCATAACGCTTTCCTCTTGACCCGCCCCATATCGAAACATTCTACATGTCTCTATGAAACTCGCCACATGCTTGTGCGGGTCGGACTTAAAATGTCCATCAAACGTACTATCTTGAATCATTTTTAAGTGGTGCCCTTTAACCGAAAAATCAGCCCCCAAGTCCGGTGCTACAATGGCCGACCCATTCGTTTGTGGCACAATTCGGTTCCTATTGATCATCGGTATGTCAAAAGGATTGGGTGGGTCGTTTTCCACTATAGGTCTACCATTTTCTCCGTCCTCCATTTCTTCTTCAAAAACTACCTCGACTTCCTCCTCGGAAGATTCGTTCTCACTATAAATTACCGAAGCGGCTGCTCCTAAACCTCGTTTCCTCAAAAGTTTTTCCGGATCCGAAAGAGGACTATGCACTTGTTTCCCTTGGGATCTCGTGTACATCCACAATCAGTAATCCTGAAAATCACAACAAAAACAAAATACCCGTGAAAAATATTCAAACAAGTACTCAAACAATAAACTAAAAACTTCAACTAAATCAAGTCCCCGGCAGCGGCGCCAAAAACTTGATGCGAAAAATCTAGTTTTCCGAAAATTAAACCTTTACTAGATTACGACACGGGCAGTGTACCCTTGTCAATTGTAAACAGTATTGGCAAATATCGGGTTCGAACACAGGGACTATTTATAGTTGAAAGTATTAGTTTATAAAAACACGTAACAAGTAACAATTTGGTTTTAGTCTTAATGAAGACTTGCTTATAATAACGGTAAAAATATTTTAGACTTCAAATATGGATAAAAAGACGCTTGCTTGGACCGTTTACGAATATGTGTTATTTCTTAGGTGTGAAAATGTCGATAAACTTCAAATGTAAAATCCTAAGTTCCTTTCGAATACCGGATTTCTCCAATTACCTAACCATGCAACGATTCCTTTCGAATACCGTTAACACCTCAAGTAATTGTGCATAAAGTTTCAAGCCGATGTGTGAGAATTAATCTATAAGCTTCCTTTCGAATAGCTTACTAACTCCTAAACCGATTTCTCTTAATTTAGTAGCTAGCGTTTGTGTTAATATCTACTTTTTCAAATCGTTGTTAATGATTCCTTTCGAATATCATAAACTCATAATCAACTAAAGACCGGCCGATTAATTCGTTCCTATTTTAGTAAAAATTACGGATTCCTTTCGAATACCCGTTTTTAGATTACCAAACAAGAGTATAAACAATTCTAAAAAGATAATTAAGATATTAACCCAAACGGATCCCCGATTAACCTCTACACATCATTCTCATTTCACACCCAAAACCTAACACATAAACGATCACATAATCCAAGCAAACGTATTAAGAAATTAGCTACTCATAATTGTAACAAACACAATCAAATATGAAAAAGACATGATTCAATTGCAAAATAAAAATGATAAAAGAGTAATACCAAACGTAAGTAACAAGATCCCAAATAGTCTCCAAGTACTAAACGAAATCGAGATAACAATTTGTGATGAAATACGGAATTAAAGATTGTTTCTAAGCTTCCAATGATATGAAAATACTGAAAACAATGATGAAAAAGATGATGTCTAAGTGTCTCCAACGTTCAGTATTTTTGGTGTGTTAATAGCCTCTTCATTTTCCATGATTAATAATTAAAACTGCCAAGTAACTGTCGAAGCCCTGAATGCGCCGCCATTGGTATGACAGGCGGCGCATTCCAGCTTCCGAGCTGAATGCGCTGAGCTGCTCCATGAATGCGTCGCCAGTGCTGGTGCCTTGTCCAATTCCAAGTTAAAAATCCACAAATCCCTTCTTTTTGCTCCAAAAACACCTAACTCAATCCTAACATAAAACTTTACAAAACATAAGCATAAAAGGGCATTTCCATTACGTTTGGGACACAAAACACAATGAATATCGCGATAAATAGTCATATAAATGAGCGATATCACTATGATATAGAATATGTCCCCAGGACATCTATCAAAAGACAAGTACTAGCAGACTTCATAGCTGAAATTCCTGATCAGGTTGTACCCGAAGACACTGCTCCGATAGAAACCAGTGATGAGCAACCCATAAAGAACAAGAAGAGGAAAAGACCGGCAGAATCCGATGACAAAGGAAAGAACCCGAAGAAAGACCAAGTTTGGAGTTTGTTCACTGATGGATCCTCTAGTTCGGAAGGTTCGGGAGCTGGGATTCTTCTTATTAGTCCGGAAGGGAAAGAGTTCTCATTTTCCGTTCGTTTTGGTTTTGACAACACGAATAATGAATCTGAGTATGAAGCTCTGTTGGCTGGACTACAGAAGGCGAAAGAGAAAGGAGCAGAACACTTGAAGGTAAGTAGACTCAAAGTTGGTGGCCAACCAAATCAACGAAACTTATGAAGCAAAAGAAGACCGAATGAACAAGTATAAGGAGAAGGCGAAGAATTTGATGGCAACTTTCCGGTCATGCACAATTGAGCAAGTCCCCAGAACAAAGAACAAGGTTGCTGACACCTTGAGTAAATTGGCGTCCATAGCATTCGGACACACCGCGATGGAGGTAATGGTGGAAAAACAAGACCTACGGGCCATAGCTAATCCAAAAGAAACCCTAATGATTGTGGAAGATGAAGGAGTCACCTGGATGACACCGATAATGAAGTTCTTACAAGAGGGAATCTTGCCACAAGACCCGAGTGAGGCCCGAAAGATCCGGATGAAGGCACCGAATTACATAATGAAAGGTACCACCCTTTACCGCAAAAACCCACTTTCACCCTTACTTCGTTGTTTAGGACCATTGCAGGCCAACTATGTGATCCGGGAAATGCATGAGGGAGCATGTGGCATGCATGCCGGACCACGAAGCATGGTCTCAAAGATCACCGGATTGGGATACTTCTGGCCCACTATGCACTTTGATGCCATTGAACTGATCCGAAGGTGCGATGCTTGCCAAATTCACGCACCCATTCCAAGACTCCCCAAACACAATTTAGTGTCCATACTATCGGCATGGCCCTTCCAAAAGTGGGGTATCGATATTGTGGGAAAATTTCCAACGGGAACCGGGGGAATGAAATTTCTGATCGTGGCAGTAGACTACTTCACAAAGTGGGTCGAAGCAAAACCAGTCGTCCGGATCACAGGAAAGCAAGTGCAGAAGTTTGTGTGGGAAAACATCGTGTGCAGGTTCGGATTGCCGAATGAGTTAATCTCAGATAATGGTAAACAATTTTCGGACAACCCGTTGCGGCGATGGTGCAGCGAGATGAAGATCAAACAAACTTTCACTTCAGTAGCACACCCACAGAGCAATGGCCAGGTGGAAAGGATTAACCGGAGTATTGGTGACGGAATAAAAGCAAGGTTGGGAAGAGAAGGAACGGACTGGGTGGATCAAGTATCTCATGTGTTATGGGCACACCGAACCACCCAGAAAACGAGTACTGGCGAAACGCCTTTCAGCCTAACTTATGGGTCCGAAGCTGTAATCCCTGCCGAAATAGGAATGCCAAATCACCGCGTAACGTCCGAAAATGATCAAACCAATCAAGAGGAGATCCGGCTAAACCTGGTATTGTTGGAAGAGCGAAGAAACGCAGCATCAGTTCGAGAGACCAAGTACAAAGAAAAAATTGAAAAGACTTACAATAGGAAAGTAAGAAAACTCGTGCTGAAAGAAGGTGACTTGGTCCTCCGAAAGAACGAAGCAAGTCGGCAGGAAAACGAAGGAAAATTGGGACCAAAATGGGAAGGTCCGTACAAGGTAATCAAGGATAAGGGCAATGGAGCGTATGAACTGGAAGACATGACCGGTACTCCAATACCCAGAACATGGAATGCCATGAACCTTCGAAAGTACTATCATTAGCCGAGGGTGTATAATGTAACTTTTTTTTTTCCTATTATTATTATGAATGAAAGGCTTTCGCAGCCAATTTTTCCCTTCATTTTACTATTAGTACTATTCGAATGAATGTTCATGATGCTTGACGAAGTGTCTGAATATACAACCAATTCAGATAGTCTAAGAAAAAATAAGGATGAGAGTTTGCAATCATTGAGCCTAACCTCAATATGTATCGTACCTAACTCCGAATAAAAATTGAGCCTAACCTCAATATGTATCGGACCTAACTCCGAATGAAAATTGAGCCTAACCTCAATATGTATCGGACCTAACTCCGAATGAAAATTGAGCCTAACCTCAATATGTATCGGACCTAACTCCGAATGAAAATTGAGCCTAACCTCAATATGTATCGGACCTAACTCCGAATGAAAATTGAGCCTAACCTCAATAAGCATCGGACCTAACTCCGAAGGATAAGTTGAGCCTAACCTCAATAAAATCCGGACCTAACTCCGAACGAAAAGTACAAAGAGATTCACGCAAAGTATTTTAACAACACATAAAATTATAACAAGTAAATAAAAAACGCAGGTGGATCCGGAAATTAAACAAACAAAGGAAAAATATATTAACGATAACTTGTTTGTGGAAATATATCTTCACAGGTCGAAGATACATTTCATTACTACATAGCAAAAGAAAGATAGAACATAAAAGCTTCACTCCTCATCTGAAGGAGGACCAGCTGCTGGCTCAAAATCTTCTATCGATGAACCATCGGCAGCTGATAAAGCTTCAAGATAAGGATAACTGATATCTGAAGCATCAGCCATGGCTTTCTCCAGCTCCGAAGCAGCATTAACATTAAAGAACGGAGAAGATGAAGGTCTTTGCTTCAGACGGCCAAGACTGATACCGGCAACCAAGCCATCGTGACACCCAAGTCTGTAGTTGAGTGTCCGAAGGTTCTCTTGAGAACGGGAGTACTCATGGCTTGAGTGTAGCTTCTGAACGACATGTTTCGGACCCGTTGTTACCAACCAACTTCTGTCCGAACGAAGCGTAGCCAACTCAACATCCTGTTTCCTCAACCGTTCCTCCAAGGATCGGAGCACATCACCATTCATATCACACTGGGCCCGAGCCTCGGCCAGGGCAGTCTCATGCTCCGCCTTCAAACTGGCCATGGCAGTCTGATGTTCGGCATCCAGTAGGTTTTTCAGTTTGTCCATCGCCATCTGATGCTCCATCCCTAACTTGTCCCGAAGCTGTCGGACAGCAATCTCAGTAAGATGGGAGGAAGAAGCCTTCATTGTGTCTACTTCCTTTGCCAAGCGATGACTTCTATCCCGGTAATGTTTTTTCCTGTCCAGAGCTTCGGCCAATTCTTTCTTTGCCGAAGCAAGTTTGCCTTCAAGTTCAAGGGCTCGGAATCTTTGCTCTTCCGTTTCCCGCGCCGATGATTCCATTCGGCGACGGAGGTCAGGACCAATAACGTTTAAAGAGGCAAGAGCAAAGTCAAACTCACGTCCCACCTGGACGTTCCCAAGCTTCCCCAAGCGAAGAGTCTCGGCGGGGGTAGCCAGATGGTCAACAAGATCCCGATTGATCTCATAAGACTCCGCTTCAAAGAGATCCCCACACCTGATATTACTCACGGCCGGAACAAATGGCGTCTCGGCCAAAGCAGCATCTAAACCTTCGGATTCAGTGTCCGAATTCTCCTTCTCCGAATGAACGCTGACATCATCCATGCGTTCATCCACCACCTGATTACCTGAAAGAAAATAGCTGAGGATCAGTAAGCAATCGAAACAAGAGAAGGTTGAAAGATGCCAGAAAAAAGAAAAATACCTTCCATCTTATCTGCTGAAACTTGTGTAGAAGATTCAACTATCAGATCTTGGTTCTGCTTCGGTTGAGATACAACTAAAGCCGAAGGCTGCCGAGTCAAATCCTCCGGTGACAAACGCTGGTAACCAAGGTCTTCCTGATCTAGCAGAACTTCCGTATAAGTCTGCTGCAGAGGTTCCTCATTTCCTTCATCCATCCGAATAGCTGAAGAAGTCTCCTCTAAGGGCTTCTCACCCATGTTTCCAACACCAACACTTGCTTCCTCCGCAATCGGTTCCGGGTTAGAAGTGACAACTTCAGGGTCAGTGTGAGGACCTGTCGAGAAATCATCATCAACTATCAGTTCAAGAATTCTCCTTGTTTCGGAAGAAGTCTCATAAGAAGGGGGATCCGGATAGCACTCCGTACCATCTAGCGAAGCACCTCCCTCCTCCGAACTTTCAAGAACGACAAACTTACCCCGGAAAACGGAAGTAGCAATTTCTTTAGTTTTTTCTCCAGGTCTGGAAGTATCGGCCTCCTTAGCCGATGAAACCTCCGATTGTTGATCTTGCCTCTTCTCCTTGATGGTCAAGTTCTTGGTAGAAACAGAAACCTTTTTCTTTTTCTTCGACGCCTCAACCCTCGGCGCAACCTCTTCCTCGGACTCCCCACCCTCAACATCATCAATTTTTTGACCCTCGGACGATTCCGGAGGAGCAAACCAGTCCGTAGCTTTTCTTTTCCTAGCAGCTGCATTTCCCACAGAAGGTGATGCTTTTGCAAACAAAGCACGGAAAAGCAAAGGGATATTATTATTACCACTCTTTGCCGGATGAACACCACTACCCATAATGGTCCCTGAGGCTGGCTGAATAAAGTCTTCATCCGAAGGATCTCTCGGCGTATAGCCCGCTGGAAAAACTGCATCAGCATCGGTATAAGGGGGAGGAAGTTCGTCAGTAGACATGTGTATCACTCTTGAGTTCATCCGAACCAACCAGGTTTCCTCGCCTTCAGCAATGTTGCGAGCAATATACTTAACCGAAGCCCAATCGCTCAGTTCTAGAAAATCTATCAGAGGCAAATCTACAAAAAGAAATATAAGTCAAATTAGTGATCATCATAGAACCATCAGTATAACGAACATAAGTACTTAACGTACCTCGGTCATTCAACTGCAGACAGGGTTTGGTAACATTCGATGTCCAAAACCGACTTATACCGGCCATCACTAACACATGCTCCGGTAGCGTCCGACACTCAACTTTGTGAGTCGTAAAAGCCAAGATAGCATCATCCGAAACTTCTCCCTGCTTTACCTGCTCATCCGCAACGGACTCATCCTTATGCTTCCATCTAATCCGGATGGGAGCCACGCCGGCATTCACAAAAAAGAACTTGGTTTTCCAGTTTTTCCGGCCAGAAGGAGCCCCGGAAGAACAAACAGGATTAGGTTTCCTTCTCTTATCAAAGGTAAACCAATCACCAGCTTTCCCAAGTTTATAAAACACTCGGAAAAGAGTTACCGAAGGAGTATACCCAAGAGCCCAGCTCTGAACCTCAAAACACGTAAGCCTCAAAGCTCCGAGAGGATTCATCTGGGAAGGGTGAAATTTGAAATATTCACAAACCTCCAAGAAGAGTCTGGAGAATGGAAGCCGGAGGTTTGAAAATTCAAACCACTCAGCATAAACCCCTATCTTACCGGGAGGGGCATCCAGTATAGTGTCGTCTGGACCAGGAAGAGTGGCGCCATAGCCAACACCGATGGCATATTTAACACAGAGGGCGTCAAGATCCTCCTGGGTCAAACTATTGAATGACCTCCGAAGGTTTTCTTTATCCTTCTTCGACATCGCGATAGAACGAGAAAACAAGAAGACAACGAAAGAAAAATCAAGGGGAGAAAAAACACACAGTTAAAAGTGTAATCGAGAAAACGGTGAGAAAAAAGTTACAAATGGGGTAAAACAAGGTATTTATAGGCAAGTGTATGTCAGACGATGGGACGCGCGTCTAATCCCACCGCCTCTCTCGGCCAATGGCATAGCGACAGGTGGCGCAAGCATTAATTGCCCCAGTTTGAAAAACTTCCCGCCGAAGCTAAAACCCAATTATCCCGCCTAAATAGGCAGACGGTTACTAGTCTCCGAAGCAATTCAAGAGACATACCCCTGTCTACCGAAAGAACAACTGAAAGAACCAAAACACTTTATTTTTCTCTAGTCAAGCATTACATAGTCTTAACTACGTAATACTGGACTAGGGGGGCTGATGACGTACCATCGGTAGCCGATAGAAGTCTATCGGCCAAACCAATGGTACGCCGAAAGATCTATTAGCTGGGCACAATCTTTGAGAAAGGGAATCTAAACAACACCTATTATCGGAAGAACATCCTAAGGACCAGGAGGCCGAAGGATGACTTCTCGACAGAAAGTACAATACTTCGGAATATCTCCAGGATAAACAAGGTATTGTACTTAGAGCATGTTATTATCCGAAACTCAAGATCTATAAATACCAAGCTCACTCTTCACTTCAAGGGTAACGTTTACAAACACTCTACACTCTTACTTTACTTATTTATCCTTACTCTTCGTAATCTTACTCTTACGCCCGAGGTAAACCAGGGGATCATCCCCGCTCCGTTTACTCGTGTGTTTGCCTGCTTGTGCAGATAGTTCAAGATCGAAGATAAGAACTAGGCTGAAGGTCTTCTTCGGATCAGCTCTTTCGGATCCGAACCTTCTACCCAACTGTACTTGTGATATTCCGGTGTCGCAACATTAACAAAAATAATAACATTGTTTCTTGAATGTAGCTATATAAAACCGTTGTGGATGAAGTTAGATACTTGGTGGGGTAGTCCTTCCTTCTGTTCAAGGATTTCCGAGATCAGGGAAAACGTGTTGTAAAGCCTTTTATGGTGCATATTTGACGCTAATCTGTCTGATTTGGAAGCGGCAAAATATGTTGTTGCACTATACTGATGACAATGAAAATGCAATCTTAAATGGGGATTTTTTTCGTCATACACAACGCTATTTTATTCATTGGATCTCAAATAGGCGTGGCAGTTTAAATGTGGAGTTAATTACATGAGTCGTCTCTATGGTTTGCACTAAATACACCAGTCGTCCCTATAACTTTTTTATTACACCATTTGCCCCTAATTTTGAATATTGTTGCTTTGCAAATCTCCATTTTGTATGTGCCGTTAAAACAGCCGTTAAATCTTATCACGTGGATAGGATATAATATGATGACAGATTTGTCTTTTTACCATCATCTCTTCCATTTAATTATCACCATCCCAAAACTCAAAATATTTCTCACTCTTAAATGTGTCTCAACATCTTAAATACAATACCCTATAAGCTCTTTTTGTTGTGATGGGTAATTGGCTCTTCTTTTTTGGTTCATTGGTCCTTTAGTTTTTAAGGCTTTTGGTATAATCTCTTCTTTCCATATTATTCTTTGAGTAAATTACATAGATCGTCCCTAAGGTTTATATGGAATTACGGTTATCGTCCCTAAGTTTGAAAAGTTGCATGGATGGTCCCAAAGTTTAGAGTAATTACGGATTTCGTCCCTATTTTAGACGTCCGTCTATTTCACCGTTAGGGTTCCCTCACGTGTTAAACACGTTAGGGGTATTTTAGTCTTTTTGCATCTATTCTTCTCTTCCATCTTTCTCCCCCAAATTACAGAAATCATATCCCCCTCTCTCTCATCTCTCTTTCTCTCTCTACCACCATTAGCACCCTCTCTCTCACTCTCCCTCTCCCTCAAAACCCGAGCTCCACCAGCAACTCTTTCTCCAGCAACGGCAGAGTCGACTGAAGAGCAGCGGAAACAGAAAACAAGTTTCCCAGAATGCTTTCTTGAAACAGAACGTGATGACGTTGAGCCATTGGAACCACTGGTTGTAGCCTCGGTCTTTTCTGGTTGGAGCAGCGGTGCAGGAACAAGCTCAGCTGGTTTACTATCTAACCGTCTTCCTGAACCACTGAAGAGCAGCGGCAGAGTCGAGTCCAGCAACGTGGCATAACCCGAGCTCCACCAGCAACTCTTTTCCAGCAACGAAGAACCCAAAATAATTCGATTATTGATATTCCGGAATCAAGGAAAGAGGAGGTAGTATTGAAATGCCGGAATCGAATCGGTTAATTAATCGTGTTACTCGAATCGGTTAATCTTCAAGAACAACAACAAAACAGAGGTATTTGATCTTTAGTTAAGTTCATTTATGGGTTTTGTTATTCGATCGAATCGGTTAATCGTGTTTTTGGGTATTTAGGGTTCTTAGTGTTCTTGAAATTGTGATTTAATGGTTTCTGTTTGTTGGGTTTTGTTTACTTGATGTAAAGATTGTTAAAGTTTGTTCTTTTTTGTGTTTGATAACAGTTGGAGTTTATATGATTTGATGATGGTTTTTTAGGGTTTGGATTGAAAAAGATGAAATTAGTAATAGAGGCGAAAAGACTGAAATACCCTCACGTGTTTAACACGTGAGGGAACCCTAACGGTGAAATTAGACGGCCGTCTAAAATAGGGACGAAATCCGTAATTTCTCTAAACTTTGGGATCATCCATGCAACTTTTCAAACTTAGGGACGATAACCATAATTCCATATAAACCTTAGGGACGATCTATGTAATTTACTCTTATTCTTTTATTTTTTTTTAGGTTGTCTCAATTTAATTGTTTGATAGTAAAAATAGATAGAAAAGTTTGACAAATCTAACAAAATATCATTCATTCAAGTTATTAGTACATATTTGATAGAAAATATTAATTACTAAACTAAGGATAAAATTATTATTTTACAAAAAGTAAAAAAAAAAAATTAGTAATGCCTTTTGTTTTTCTAAAACTATGTATGACACCAATTTTGGAATAGAAAAACTATTTTCTTTCTTATTTCTTGTGCGTCTCGTCCTTGAATCCTTCTATGTAGATTATTGCGCTCTTTTCTTTGGCGCTCTGTCTCATATTAATAGTGTCCCAATTTAATTGCATACAAATGGGAATAGATATAAAAATTCTTAGACGAAGTTAAAATTGGATATTTTATGAAATGCATTAATTAATTAACAAAGGATAGAGTTGTGATTTTATAAATAATAAAAAAGTGAAAACACTAATAATATTGTTTTTTAAAACTATATACTTTTTGAATAGGGACGATAATTTTAGGACGGAGTAAATATTTTTAGATAATCAATGTGGTATATACAAGTTCCAACATAATAATTTAAAATTTAATAAATACAAACTAGAAAATCAAACAGAAACTCAAGCTAATTGATAATTTTACACACATTAGAAAACTATTTCATTTATCAACAACCATTTTACACAGTATTAATAAACGACGCACTTTACAATCAGATACTTGTCTCTGTTAATCAAACAATTAAACCAAACTCTAAATCATGATGAATCATCAGATCAAGCAACAGCGTTTCATAATGTTACATTAAACACATCCCACTTCCATTAGCCAAACAACTTCGATTTTCACCACTCAGATTCAATCCATAATCCATCAATTTAAACAGAAAAACACGGTAAATTATTACTATAAACAAATTCATCTGCTTTAGCAAAATTTCACCATGATTTCACTGTTTAAATAAATGATATGAATCATCGGTGCATCATCTTAAAAGAAATATATCAAATTCACTCGTGATAGCATTTCGTATACTCAATAAACAAAATTAGTCAATATATGATACTTAATAGAGCTTTTAAGAATACGGAGTACAAAAAAAAAATTGTCACGCAAGTCAGTATATCAATAAGCTAAAAACTCATTAAAGATTTCTCTTTTCCATTGAGTAATTTAACCTCATTCTTGCCATTAACTTAAATAATTTAAAAAGATATATAAATAAAAAAATGTAATCACAAAAACCGGCTCTGTGAATGAACGGAATCAATCAGTTCACAGGTTCCTATAATATTGCGAAAGACACAAAGTCTATTATCGGTTCAATCATAGCATCTTCGGTCGGTCATTGCACCAATGGTACTACCGTAGACGTGGCATCAAACCATATTATACACTACCAAAAACAATCTAAATATCCTAAATTAATTACTAAGCTGAAAAATTATGTCTAATTTAGATTAATAAAGTTTCAGCTTCAAAATAATTCAGGTTATACAAATAATTAATTATAATGTATAAAAAAAAAAACTAAAGAAATTATACACTACCAAAAAACAATCTGAATATCAAAAGAGAACTTACAGTTGCATTTTTAGGATCTAATTTAGATTTTTAGAAGTTATCTCATGATATACAAATCGTTGTTAATAATATACAAAATCTTAAAAATCTAAATGAAGAAACCTCAGGAGACCCGTTCCAAATCACACACACAATGATAAAAAGCTAAACGAGGATCCCAGACCGTTAACCTAAGCTTTAAAATCGAGTTACTGATCGGAAAGCTGAGATTAAATGGTGGAGGGACACGCGCCGCCGTAAATCATTGCTGTTAAATGTGTCATACGGCACTTCCTATCTTTTTAGGGGATATCTTCCTCATCGGAATCTTCATATTTTAAATAAATTGGAAATTAGAAAATCAAAGTAAAATAGCAAATAATATGAAAACAATTGGATGAATATGTTTGATGAAACTGGTAAAGGTTATATAGATGAGTGAGATGGTAAACCCTAATTTAGATGGGTATTTGGGAAAGTAAGGCCCATAAAAGTATGATTTGGGCTCATTTTGGCCCATTTTATATAAACATATACTTTGTTGGTGGGTTTTTTTTTTATGGGTCCATTTTGATTTACATGTTTTTAAAGTTAAGGGTTGGTTGTTTGAACTTATATAAGCGATTTATGCATTATTGATATTTCGGTTTATTTTTATAAGTCCCAATTTTCCGATTTATATAACCGTTTATGTGCTTATTACTGTTTATTATGACATAATAAACATTAATAAGTCTATAAATTGTTACATAAGCGAAAAAATTCAGGTTTATGAAACATAAGTCGAAATATTAATAAACCATAAGTCTCTTATATAAGAACAAACAAATATTCACTAAGGTTTATGAAAAATCAACAAAAATGTTTATAGGAGATGAAAATGAAAACAAAAGAAATGAAGGATGGTGATAGACTACAAGGACTAAAAATACATGTTTCTAGACACATGTGACGAGTGATTCAAATGTAGTCGCGTTAAGACGTAGGGTTTAAGAGTATATGCAAATATAATGGTTGGTGTACATAAAAAAAAATTATATAACTTATTAGATTATACTCTGACGTTTTCTCCTTACGTATTAGATGAAAAATCATCATTGTTTGTGATGATCTCACCTAGTGTGATGTTTGTGTTATAACTAAATATAAATATTCATTCTTATATATAAAGGTTCTTTATGAAATGGCTTTGAGATCATGATCTTCGATATAAACGTTTATAATCAAAGGCAAGTTTATATTGCGTGAACTGTGAAAAAAAAGGTTCTGCTACATTTTTCATTGTCACTCGTGGAATCTTAATACCCATTAGGATTCCATCACGTTTAACTTGTTATTTGTATAAAACAATAACACATTTTATATTTTACTCTTAACAGGAAAATAATTTTACATATTCATTTATAATAACAATAGCAATAGCCATAGCAATATACCTTCATATTTTATCAATAATAATAATGGAAGTTATAATATCATTAGACAATAATTTGACTTGTCTTTTATTTTCTACTTATACTAAGAATTTTAATTTTAATTATACATATTTTATATCCACCACCTTTACTTAGAAAACACCCTAAGCAACATCAACCATAACAACACTTATACTGTGATAATTATGAGCAAGTGGCTTTTACCAAATTAACTTTTGTGATCAAAGGTCTGTAAGATGACGGTATAAGAAGTAGCCTATTAATTTAACTATTGTGGTTCTAAGTGTTCGTAAAAAGATAACTAATTATATAATATGATGTATTTTTTTTCTCGTGTGTTTTACAGGTGATATTTTAAAGAAGATGTTGATTTGTTGGGATTTTATGGCAACTTACTTTGATTCATGAAAAGTTGGTTTGACGAGTTAAAAATAAAAAGAGAGATGAAGGATTATGTGTAAGCCACGTTTTTTGCTTTATGGTGGTTTTTATGAAACTTCATGAACAAGTTCATTTTATCTCCCAGTAAGGTCTATTGTAGTGATGTTTTTATTAGGATGGTGTCACAAGTCTTTTTATAGTGTAACAATAGGGGTAAACGCAAACTTGATTGATCATTTTGGATTAGAAATCCAATGTATACTATTATGTAACTGGTTCTTTTTAGCTTCTTGTTAATTTTAATATATTTGATTACAGACAATGGGTGATGACAATGCCGAAGCTTCTTGTTTGTATTTTTTGTCGTTTAAAAAAAACTAGATTATTGTCCCGCGATAACGCGGAAAAAAATAAAAATTGAATCATAATTTTTTTTTTTATGTAGATTTTAATTTATTATGAGAAAATAGTGTTGTACGTAGAATACATATATATATATATATATATATATATATATATATATATATATATATATATATATATATATATATATATGTTAGAACCGGGAGTTGACAGGCTCAGTAACTTGGGTGTTTGGGGTTCCACCTCTTGACCTCCTGCTAAGCAGTGCAAACCTATCAAGCTCTTGGCGAGCCTAAGGTGGTCAAGTGGTTGGTTGAAGAAGGTGATCGGAATGTGGTTACTGCGGTGAGTAAGTATTCCGGTAAGTATGTAAGTGATGAAGATATCTGTGTGAGAGATGTATGGAGTGTTGGCCTCTCTTTGAACTGCATCAGGGTAGGGTATTTATACCCAACAATCCCAAACATGGGAAACGGTTGGCCATAAAGGCTTATCATGGCTCTTGAATGCTATTCATGGGGTTCCAACGTTCGTGACATTATTGTTATCATTATGGGAGAACAAAGGGTAACGCCTTTGTTCATAATGATGCTAACGGTCTGAATCCTAGGGCAGGAGCTTAAGACCGTCTGGCACAGTGCTTAGAGGGAACCCGAGAGTCAGGAGATCGGACCCGGGACATCGGGAGCCGAGAGGCCGGAAGCTGGAGCCGGGAGTCCGGAAGCCCGGGAGGCCGGAGGTCGGTAGCCGGAAGGCGGAGGCCGGAGCCGGGAGCCGGAAGCTGGAAGGCCGGAGCCGGGAGCCGGAAGGCGGGAGGCCGGGAGGCCGGAGGTCGGTAGCCGGAAGGCGGAGGCCGGAGCCGGGAGCCGGAAGGCGGATGCCGGAGCCGGGAGCCGGAAACCGGAAGGCCGGAGCCGGGATCCGGAAGGCGGGAGGCCGGAGCCGGGATCCGGAAGGCCGAAGCCGGGAGCCGGCCAGTTGGATCCTGGAGCCGGGAGCTGAGGCCTGAGTGCCGACGCCGGAGCACGAGTGTCGGGTACCAGGGCCTAAGTGTCGGATGTTCGGGCAAGGACTGAGAGCCTGCATAATGTGGAAGGGACTAAGAGCCTTTCCTTGATGTAGAAGGGACTTAGCCTTTATCCTGTGTTGTGTTAGCTTTTTAGGGCTTATAGGTTATATGTATCGAGCCTATTCCCTACTAACACTATCATATATATATATATATCCGGAAGGCCGGAGCCGGGAGCCGGAAGGCGGGAGGCCGGGAGGCCGGAGGTCGGTAGCCGGAAGGCGGAGGCCGGAGCCGGGAGCCGGAAGGCGGATGCCGGAGCCGGGAGCCGGAAACCGGAAGGCCGGAGCCGGGATCCGGAAGGCGGGAGGCCGGAGCCGGGATCCGGAAGGCCGAAGCCGGGAGCCGGCCAGTTGGATCCTGGAGCCGGGAGCTGAGGCCTGAGTGCCGGCGCCGGAGCACGAGTGTCGGGTACCAGGGCCTAAGTGTCGGATGTTCGGGCAAGGACTGAGAGTCTGCATAATGTGGAAGGGACTAAGAGCCTTTCCTTGATGTAGAATGGACTTAGCCTTTATCCTGTGTTGTGTTAGCTTTTTAGGGCTTATAGGTTATATGTATCGAGCCTATTCCCTACTAACACTATCATATATATATATATATATATACTTTTACGTTTATACACATATTGTTTATAGTTATAATAACATATACACCTTTATTTTTATACACATGGTTTGATATTTTGTGTATGGAGATTTTAGAATAATAATAAGGTAAATTATATATATATATATATATATATATATATATATATATATATATATATATATATATATATACTTTTACGTTTATACACATATTGTTTATAGTTATAATAACATATACACCTTTATTTTTATACACATGGTTTGATATTTTGTGTATGGAGATTTTAGAATAATAATAAGGTAAATTATAGTCTAAATTAAATGATTCTATAAATAAATTATAATTATGTTTTTTATTTGAGTAGTGATATTATAATTATGTTTTTTATTTGAGTAGTGATTGAATAAAAGAAAGAATGTAATTATGTATTGTAATAGGGTGTAAAATGAAAATAATATTGGATGACATCATCAATCTGATCTAACGGCTGACATCAAAGAGGTTAATCCATCCAACGGATCTTGCTTCGCCATGTGGCATTTAAGGCCCCTCTTTTATATTATATTAAAGATAGATGATTCTATAAATAAATTATAATTATGTTTTTTATTTGAGTAGTGATTGAATAAAAGAAAGAATGTAATTATGTATTGTAATAGGGTGTAAAATGAAAATAATATTGGATGACATCATCAATCTGATCTAACGGCTGACATCAAAGAGGTTAATCCATCCAACGGATCTTGCTTCGCCATGTGGCATTTAAGGCCCCTCTTTTATATTATATTAAAGATAGGGTGTAAAATGAAAATAATATTGGATGACA
The DNA here is from genome assembly GCA_910822075.1 of Senecio squalidus. Lineage (NCBI taxonomy): Eukaryota > Viridiplantae > Streptophyta > Magnoliopsida > Asterales > Asteraceae > Senecio > Senecio squalidus. Next base: position 3,397,355 of record CAJVGC010000060.1, read on the forward strand.
TCATCAATCTGATCTAATGGCTGACATCAAAGAGGTTAATCCATCCAACGGATCTTGCTTCGCCATGTGGCATTTAAGGCCCCTCTTTTATATTATATTAAAGATAGATGATTCTATAAATAAATTATAATTATGTTTTTTATTTGAGTAGTGATTGAATAAAAGAAAGAATGTAATTATGTATTGTAATAGGGTGTAAAATGAAAATAATATTGGATGACATCATCAATCTGATCTAACGGCTGACATCAAAGAGGTTAATCCATCCAACGGATCTTGCTTCGCCATGTGGCATTTAAGGCCCCTCTTTTATATTATATTAAAGATATGATATGATGTATTTTGTTATCTTTCTAAGAAACAAATATAAAATTAAATGGGATGCTTATGTACATTATTAGAAAGATTTTATTATTCTATTTTTTAAAATAACATCTATTTATATAAAGGAAGGAATGTATTTAGTCTTTTTATTTTAATTCATTATTAAAAATGCCAATTAATTGGGAATTTATTTTAATTATTTAGAGGACAAGTATAATGACATCTATATCATTGATCACGACAATATAAAATAAGTTTTGTAATAAGTATTATATTATTTTCTTAACTCGAACTAAAATTTGGTCGGTTTGATCTAGGGAAACAACAACAAATGAACATCGGGCAAGAACCGAGACAATTGTTGAACCTCTGGGGTGTTTATTTCCGATTTAATGGGCTAGACCATAGTCCCATATAGATTGGACTCTGAACTCGATATCAGTTGAGGTGTTTATTTCCCATTTATTGGTTAAATCATAGTCCATATAGACTAGACCCCTAAACTCGATATTATAATAGGTGAAGCTTGAAAACTTCAAACGGTGAAAATGAAGTTTGACAAATAAGAAGAAGGCATGGAGGAATTCAACATAACGAAGAAACAAAGGGGTTTAGTGGAACACACAAACAAAGAAATCAATGAATCATTAGGCATAATATTCCGATGAATAATAATGAACTTGGGAAGAAAGAAAAAATAAGTTGACAATGACAATAAAATTTCGTAGGTATCAGTTTGCAGACAGGTCACCTAACTTTTAGTTTCGAGAGTTAAACTATGTATCATAAATAGATCATAATAAAACAATCGTGAAATAAAACGACATCTTAATCTTATCTTAATATCTTATAGCGTTTTGCTAACCATTTGTCCTTATAACTAATGTGAAGCTTATGTCATATAAAACTATATATATATGGGACTTTGATTGTCACCCAACAAACACAGTTCTGAATAGTTTGTTTAAAACAAATGAGAATTGGAATGATATCCATCCACTTTAATAGCTTTATAAAATAGTTTGTTTATATATTTGTTGCAGAATTTATTATTCTCATTTTGTCTTTTTATTACAAAATACACTCTCTAGAGTCGACAATTTAGACGGCATCATTTGGATGTTTTATTACATAATGTATATTTTCTGATGGCGATTGTGAAATCAGTTAATGTTGATCCAATATTTAATTCTCCGTATTTGATTTTCTAATTGTTATAAGAAATAAAACATTTAAAATAAATTACAAATTTATATAGAAAATAATATATTAAAAAGTATTAAGCCTTTTAATTGTAGTGTTATGTTAATCATAATCCTTAGCTTATACACAAACACTTTATACTAAGAGCGCATTCAACGGTGCGCGTTATGACCCCCATAAAAGCCGTCATGGCGGGGGTGGTGTTATGGGCGACGTTAAGCTGCCGAGTTACTACCGTAACGTGCGTTATCATATATATATTTTTTTTTCTTTTCATCAAAAATCACAAATTACAAAATTAAAAATTTTAAAACTATGGTTTATTACAATAGTTACAGATTTAGTAATTTTACGGGTTTTTTTATCTGAAAATATGAAAGGGGAAGTAGAAATGTTGATGGTGGATTGGTGGCTATGGAACATTTTTTGTTTTGTAAAAGTGTTTTCGGATTCAAGTTAATGTGATGTAATTTTACGCCTTAGTCAATTTCTATATTATGATTTTTTAAACCTAAAATTATGTATGTTTTAATTACGGTTTTTATTTTAATGTAATTCTTTTTAACTTTATTAATGTATTTTGTTTTAAAAAATGAGTTATTTTTATTATTGAATGTATTAAAAATAATATGAGTAAAAAGAAAAAAATAAAAAATAAAAAAAACTGATGGGTTACAAAATTTAGTGTTATGGTTGGGGGTATTTCTGATGTCATGTTATGGGTGGTGTTAAGCTGACGTGGTCATAACACATATGATTTCGGTGTTATGACTGCGTATGATCTAATAGGAACTCTTAATTTTATACATCAAAATTGAGTTTAAATTGTTTAGTATAAAAAAAAACTTATATTTATCATTATTTTTTGTACACATATAGACTTCTTTTGGAAAGAGAAAGTGAGGAAAAAAAATTGTGGCTTTTAAGATAAAAAGATACAACAATTATAGCTTTTAAGATAAAAATAGTAAACCATACCACATATAGAAAATTTTCGTTTTATAGACATTTTCGTTGGTTTTGTATAATTGAAAATTTGCGGAATATTTAACTATGTTTATTAATCTGTTTTGTCATTGGGCCTCACAAGACAAGATCAATCAATAGACAATTAGATCATGTACTCAACTACTCAAGCTCTCCAGCCATTTATATTACGAACCCCTCGTGTTACTAAAACTTACGCCTCGTTATATCAAGAGTTTTGTTAACAACAATTTTAACTTTCAAGTATTGTTGTTCCCATGTTATGTGATCGGTTACATGTTTTATTGAAAATCGTACCTAAACTAAATTTTTTTTCTTCAATATATTGTTTTTACATGAGGTATTTTGTTTGAATCTTTGATGTTTCAATTGTTATAGCTTTTACTACTAATAAAACTTTTGATGTAATTTCAGTTTATATTAATTTGATACGATATTATAATAATTGTTTTAACTGATAATTTAGAGACAAAAATATATACATTATTCAATATACGGGTCTGATATAGTTCAACAATAAAGCGTTTTTACGCACGTCTAATATATATAGACATTATTTAGCTTTATTATTAAATTGACGAACACCACAACTATATCCACTCTAGGGTTACGGACTTACGGTGTTTGTCTCTTTATATATAACATATTGTCCTTGAAAAATGTGAAGCACAACTCTAAAGAAAGACGCTATAATTTTTTACATAACATAAAAGTTTTAGAAGTCACAAAATAGATACACACATCAACAAAACTAATTCGGACTAATCAATTTAAAAAAAGGGTTTCAACAAAACTAATTCGAACTAATCAATTTAAAAAGAAATAAAAAAGGAAGCGGGACCATAATATGCGTTCGTGGGTTTGTATATGTATATAGGATGTGAGACAATTTTAAACGAGAAGAAAGAAACAACTTATGTAATACCATAAATACGCTTTTATTTTTAAAATATAAATTTAATACAAAAGGACACACATTAATAGATTGTGGCTTCTCATGCTTTTTAGAATAAAACTTTTCGTAGATGAACTTAATTCATATGTTTCTTTTAGAAGTAACTAAATATTTATATTTATATTATGTTTAAATTATGTCTCAATAAAAAAAATACTTTTTTAAATGTTCATGTTTATTATCACAACATTAAGTACTCGCTAAATAGAAAATGTTCATAATTTTATTATGCCAAATATTATATGAACAAAATATACGATAAGTCTCGACCGAATTAAACAAGACTCAATTAGATCGACTTATCAAATATTAGATCAACCGAAACCAAAATAATCTTCCAATGTCATAGAACCAAAGTAACATTCAATAAACATAAGGGACTACTTTAAGCAACTAGACTATAGTCAAAGGGCCCAAATTTTAACATGAGTCACAACACCATATCACTCCCCATACTTGACCCGGAAATCCAGCCATCTTTTAATTTATCCGGCCACAACAACGGCGGCCACCAGATTACCATTTTACCCCTTATCCTTTTCCTAATCCCGAAACCGCCATTAAACCTTGCTTCATCTCGAAGTTATCGTCAAACTTTTTTCATAATTTCTTCAATGAAAACACACAACGTGTAACTGTGTATGCGCAAGTTAGAAGTATAATTTAATTGAATTTAAACGAATTTATTCGAATTAATTTGAATTTAATTACTTATATAAGTTATAATTTATGGCTGTTTTGATTCGTGTGGCATGATCGATCTATTTGTTATGAAGTTCGGATTAATCAAGTATATTCAGGTATGAATTTGTATTATTTTTTGTTCAAATTATCATAGTTTAATTCGAGATTATGCCTTGATTAGGTTAAATTATAGTATTTGATTTGCATTGAATTTAGGTAATGTAGGTTTTATGATTACTTAATTTGAGATTTATGCTTTGATTTGAATTTGAATGTATGTATTATGTTCAATTTGAGATTTATGCATATGTATTGAATGTAGGAATTTATTATTATGCTTCATTGGAGATTTATGCTTTGATTTGGTTGTTTTCAGTAATGCGTGCGAGCATTGATTCCGACATATATGCTTTGATTTGGTTTAATGATGCTTAAGTTGAGATTTATGCTTTGATTAGGTTAATTTTGTGGTTTCAGTCATAAGTTGTATGTATGTGTACCGAATTTAGGTTTTTCATGCTTGATTTGAGATCTATGCTTTGACGGATGTCTGTTATAATGTGTGCGAAGAATTTAGGTTTTAACATGCTTAGTTTGAGATTTATGCTTTGATTTGGTTAATTTGTTTATTATTTGTCATAATTTATATGCATGTGTATTTAACTTAGGTTTTATTATGCTAAAGTAGAGAATTATGCTTTGATTTGGTTGTTTTCATTATTGATTCCGAGATATATGCTTTGATTTGGTTTATTTGTATTGTATGCATGTGTATTGTATGTAGGTTTTATTATTATGCTTAATTAGAGATTTATGCTTTGGTTTGGTTGTTATTAGTCATAATTTGTAAGGAATATGTGCGAGCATTGATTCTGAGATATATGCTTTCATTTGGTTAATTTATCTGATTTTTGTCCTAATTTGTATCTATGTGTATTGAATTTTGGTTTTATCATGATTAATTCGATATTTATGTTTTGGTTTGGTTAATTAATCTGATATCTGTCACAATCTGTTGTGTATGCATTTAAATTTAGTTTTGATCATGCTTACTTCGAGTTTATACGTTGATTTATTTGATTTTTAACAGGATTCTTGTTAGTTGTGTTTAAGCAGGGGTTAGAGTGTGGTTTACATGAGGAGATACGACAGTACTCAACACTTTTATCCGTTAACCAGTTTTCAGATCGGGTATGAAGCTTTTCTACTGATCAAACGTGATTAATTTAGCACATTTGATTTGGTGTAACTTTAATTTTCTAAAATACTTCTTCCCTAAAATAAAGTAAAATATATAAAAGAGGTCAGCTTCAAAGCTTGGATGTCTAATTTCGCACAAATTTATTTTAAAATCTTCAGTAATTTTGTAAAGTATATTGTAATTCTGAGAAGTTACATTTTGACATCCACAAAAATAAGTCAAATAGATGGTAATACTTTATTACAGTTTCTGATTTTAAAATGTGTATCATTGAGTTAATGGTTGCTTTTTTTTTGTTTCTTTTCTCTCTCTCTCTCTCTCTCTCCATTACAGGGATTTACAGTCTTATCTTTCGGATCTTAGTCTTTTCTTAGCCCCTGATAGCAAAACGTTCTATGTATTAGTGGATAATAGACCATGGGTAGAAAACTTAGCCTCACGTCCTGCTCACGCAGCACACCTGTGGCAGTTTATGGTTACCAAGGTATCATTGTATCCTAAAGCAGCTCAACAATGATTTGATTTCATACTTGAAGTAATGATTGTGTTATAGTTTTATAGATTAGTGATTTTCTTATTGGTTATGTTTTCAGTCAAGGATGTCCCCTTTTGCAAACACAAGAGGGAGTAAAGGAAAGAAAGGGAGTGCAGCGTTTGTTGGGAAGAAGATCGGTTCTAAGGCATCAAACAAGTCCCAAACCTTAAAAAAATGGTTTTCATTAGTTAACGCTGCAACACTATCAAAAAGAAGGGCTTTGCTACCTGTAAAAAAACTCAGGAGTTCTTTGCTTGTAAATAGTAAATTGCAAAGAACCTTGTATGGGTTCATTGTGTTTCGAGTGGCGTGGAAAGATGTTCGTGGTATCAATTACTTGAATGAACTTCAGGTATATATTTACTTATTTCTGTATATACTTAATGGTGGCTTAATAATATGTGAACCCTTTTTTTTGTTTTTTTTTATAACAGACTGATACATCTCTTGCTATAGAGGCTAAATATATGAGGAGATGGGAATTTGATAGCATAGCTCAAGCAGCTAAATGCATAAATACATGGTTTCCAGGGACACCAATTGAACGATATCTTTTGGAAGATCATCTCAACTCTATGCTCGGTATGCACTTATGACTAAACCTTTTTTTTATATAATCTATAACTGTTGCTTTTCCAAAATATATTGGATCTTAGAGATGGCATATTTTTTTAACTTGTGTGCTATAGCGAAACTTTCACTTCATTTGGTTATGAGTTGGTTTCTTTGTGAAGTTTCTCACATTCCGAATTCCTATATTTTAATGTAAACATAACATGGATTTAAGGATTTTAGCACCATTGCTTCCCATATCGGGATTAATAGTGGTAGCAAGTGGGTGGGTCGGGTAACAGGTAAAAAATGGTCATTCGTTCTTAGGGGTTGAAATTAGTCGGGTTGACCCACTCACCCTTTCTTTGTCTATTTTTTATATTTTTCAGAATTAATAATGCGTTAAATCATTTATAGAAACAGTAGTATTATAATATTTTAATATTTTAAATAAACGATTTAGGATACTATTTATTATAATAGACTCTGGCCTTTGACTTGTTCGCTTTTTAGTTTAATTTTTTAATTGTTTCATTTTTCCACAACTAACCCGGCCGCCTAAACTTTTTTGTTTGTGATCTTTGCAGGAGATGTGTTCCATGATGCTCCTAAAGATTTTCCAGACTGTCAAACTACAAACGTTGATGAAAAAATCTCAAATGCTAGTACACAGGGAGAGAACGTATCCCCCTACACTCCTCGTTGCAATATTGGTGAAGAACCTGAAGCTTTAGAAAACAAAACAAGTGAACTATACACACCTCCTCCTGATGGCCCTTATAAACGACGGAAACTAATGAGTCCCATAGGGATTGATTTTGAACCCTATTTTAATAGCGAAACTGATTGCACACCAATGGCCTCATCTTATGCAAGTGATTGTGATGAAACGGATGAAACAACCGAGTACAGGGACGTGTTACTTTTATTCCGGTTTAATGATCACAACCTCCCTTTTGAATTCAAAAAAATAATAGTATCTGATTTACGGTTACTTACTTTACTAGAAGCCGGACTTCCATCGTGGGTGATTTTCTGTCAATCATATCCTGTTTTTTGTCATGTATATCGTCCATGGATGTGCCCACTAGCACGAGCTCTATATGTGGTAATTTCCATTGTTACGGTTGTTATTGGTTTCTACGATCTTTACAAAAACGTCCCTGTTCTTAAAGCAACCGCTTCCCGTTTATGTGGGCCACTTTTTGATTGGATAGAAACATGGGAGATGGTATCGAGAATTAAGTACTTGGGAACTATGTTGTTCTTACATAATTCTGAGAAGGCGGTTATGTGGTTTTTGATGATGTCGCGTAGTTGTCGATCATTTGTTTCGATTGTCACACAGCCTTTAGCTGGCCCATTTTATGATCTTCTGGAGGTTATTTTTCCTGTTTGGAATTTATTTGTTGATATGGGACAGTATTTATGCTCCTTTGTTTGGATTCTCGTGGAAACTTGTTGGGACGTAGTTGAAAATCTAGTTGAAGTCGTATTGGTTCCGGTGTGGTTCATCTTGTCGCTTATTTGGAGCGTTGGTAAGTTTATTTTAATATACGGGTCAAGTTGGACAAAATACTATAAGTTGTTTAATTGTGGAAAATAAGGTGCTTTTTACAAAGAATCAAGTAAAACTCTGAAAACCGAAAACGTGTTCAAATTAGGTTTTTCTGGGAAAAAAATATTAAAACCAATTTCTCTAATTTTCTAATAATGTGAAAATCAACAACATTTGAACATGTTTTCCAAATTTTCAACACTTTCCCGGAGATAAAAACTCCTATGTTATGCTAGACAATTTAGATGGAAAAATGGAGATTTTTTTTCTTCCTAGATTTAAACAGACCTTAACAAACTTTGGTCTGATTTCTGTATTTGGTAACAAACTTTATTTTGCACTCCCAAAAAATTTCAAATCTTTGAATCTTATTTGGGCTAACCTTTTAATTGATTACCCTAAGTCAAAAGGTCAAAGATACCGACACGGAAACTGTCATGAAATCTTTAAATGGGTGAAAACGAAGATGATTACCCAAAACACAAATCACACCAAACTTGGTTACCTTTCTATTTCATTCATTAATTTCTTAACATGTTCACAGAGCATTTTTTTTTTCTTATATATTTTGCTAATATTCTGAATATTATCAACTTGTGGTGGTTGCAGTGACGACTGTTTTGTACCCTATATTTTGGCTCGTTTGGGGGATACTCTACGCTCCAATTCGTCTAATTCTTGGTCTATCCGATTTTGTTGGGTTTGTATATAACTACATATATGAATTAGTTAGAGACGTATGGCTTATTGTGAGCGGCATTTTTAAGTTAGCTTCAAGTGCCGAGGCATCAGTGCACACTTATGAGGTTTCTGTTTGGCGGTCTCTTTGGAATGACCTCTTTTCCCAGGTGATTGGAACCTTAAACTTCTTATTTCTTTTACTTTGCTTTCATCTTTCCTAATGGTTTATTATGCAAGTTTCTGTGCTTACAATGTCCTTTTTATTTTAGGTCTTTCGTGCTGTTCGGAGTATTTTAAATGGATTTGTTGCATTTTTTGCAGCTTGCAATAGACATCGATTAAGGTTGGTTTTTTGTAATCATTTATGGTTTTATGTTGAAATGTAGAGAGGACGATTTAAACCTATTAACTTATGAATGGGTTGATTCTTCGGTCTGTGTTTTATCTCTATCAGGTCAACGAGTTGCCAATGTGCCATAAGTAATTTAATACATCAAAACTCTTGAATCATTTTAAAAAAAGTAGCCTTTTTTGGAAATAGTTTTCCGGGTTAATCCAACCCGAACCCGTTTTAACCTGCTGACCCGTTATTCAACCGCCCATTTTGCCACTTCTGGTAAAACGTTGTAAATTAGTGGTAGCTCCACTCAACTAGGTGGGTCACAACCTTTAGTGAAGTCTCACTGCCCAAGAAAAATGCTTGTGTTAGCTTTGCGGATTTGTTTTTTGTTAATTTTCTATCTTAGATTCTTTTTTAAAGGTAGTCTTTTTTTTGTGGGACGAGAGTTAAAAAAAGAGGAGGATAAGAAAGGATTGAAGCGTTAATCAACTTTTTCACCATGTTTCTTGGAAACATTTTTCTGTATTTTCTCCTCTTATTTATCCTTGTAAAAATAAAGCTTTTATAGCCGATTGTTGATGTTGTTTCCGTGACTATATGTTTATGTAATGCTTAAAATGATAGTTCATATGATAATTTTCAAATTCGTTTAATATGCAGCATATATAATCATTTACAAAAGCTTATCAGAACACTTAATCAACCACCCCAGAGGTCACAGCCCGTAGAATCTAGCCATCAGTCGCAGCAGTCGGGTAGTCAGATATTGGTAAGTTGTTTTGTTACATCGTTTTATTAAAACAAATAGATTAGCAACACATTTTTTAAAATAGAAATTAAATATTTTTGTTAATAAATTGTTTTGGGTCAACCCAACCTGCCCATTTTGCTACCTTTACTTGAACTAAAATGTTGAGTATTACAGGCAGAAGGCGAGGAACACACACTGCGGTCCAAGAGAAACTTAAAACAGAGTTGATGATACCAACGCAGTCGGGTTATGTTGTTTTGTGAAACATATATAGTATATAAAATCAATTACTCGCTAACTAAAACCCATAATCGTATAGAAACATTTAGTTATATAAATATATAATAATATGTTTATAGCCATGTTAATAGGTAAATCATATAGGTAGATGTTTGTAATTGGTGAAGTATGTTGTTTTATTTATTTTTGAAATGTAAATAACTTATGGTATTTATTTATACTTGAGGGTCTTTGATGGTTTGTCTTACTGGTCAATCCGGTGAATGTAAATTATAAAGCAAATGAACCACTAGGCGTTCCATCAACGGCTTACATGACAAATATAAGAGAGGTAAATAATAGGTTCCCGAATACAAACCTTTTGACAAACATGAGAGAGGTAACAAACCTTTTGTGTGTGTCCTTTGGTTATTTCAAAGCAACATTCAACGTTGTCTTTAATATACTATATGTCAAACGAAGTGTTTCGAGTTGAAGTTATCAACGTTTGGCACAAATGAACATATGAAATATGTACAATTGTTACATATGACCCAATTTCAGTACGAAATAGAAGTTGAACACTGTTAAACTTCAAGTCTCGGCAACTATATGTTATAAATATTTGTTCTTTTCCGTAAAGGTTAGTAAATGGTTGGGGACGTTTTGACACAAATGAAAATATGAAATATGTACAGTTGTTACATATGACCCAATTTCTGTACTAAATAGCAGAAGTTGAACACGGTTAAAACTTCAAGTCTCGACAACGATATGTTATAAATATTTGTTTTTTTCTTTCTATAAAGGTTAGTTAATGGTTGGGGACGTGAAATATAAGATGCACGTCAAAGGTTCTTTCATTACCCTAATCCATTGATTATTTTGTTTTGTGATTTTTCTTTCTTCATATATTTTCCAAAACCGTTTTATGAAAACCCGAATCACCAAATAAAATAAATACCAACACAAAGCACATACAATTTTTTTATAACTCTAACACCCCATATACATATTTCAACTAACTTTACAAGATTCATACAAAAATACCAAAATGTCTCTTTACATGATCCCACAAGATCCATCTTATAAACATATACTTTTTCATAAATTTTAACCCAAATATAATCCAACGGCTAAGATTAACTCTCATCACCCCTTATATTACACTCTCATTTCACCACCATTAAACCCAACAAAAATGTCTCCACTATTTTCACTATCCATTACTCTCCTCATAGCCATTTTCTCATTAGCAGGTTCACATTTCCCTCTTTGTTTCTTTTCGTTTACGAGCTTATTTGTTTCGACTTATTTTTCATAAACCCGGTTTTTCGACTTGTTATTAGCTTATTTACAACTTTTAAGTACTAGGGGGTGCTTGTTTTAGTTCACTTTTAGGATTATTAGCTTATTTGTTTCGACTTACTTTTATGACTTAGCTTATTATGTCTTAAATATGTATAATAAGCACATTAGCCATCATCCAAAAATTTTGGATTATGAAAATAAGTCGGAACAAATAAACTTATACAAAATAAAGTTATAGGTCCAAAAATAAGGTGAAAAAAGTAGATTAATTAAAAATAAGTGCTTACTTTATTATATATATATATATATATATATATATATATATATATATATATATATATATATATATATATTTACTTTTTTTTAACATTATTGTTTGAACATTTGCAGATGGTGGTTCAATAGGAGTAAACTATGGTAGAGTAGCTAGTAATCTCCCATCACCTAAAAAGGTCGTTGAGCTTTTAAAAGCTCAACGTATCAACCGGGTCAAAATCTACGATACTGACCCGGTTGTATTAGCCGCATTATCAGGGTCCAATATTAAAGTCACAGTAGACCTTCCTAACGAATTTTTAAAAACCGCAGCAACAAAACAATCTTTCGCCACTAATTGGGTCCGAAACAACATTGTTCGGTTTTACCCGGATACCCGCATCGAAGCTATTGCGGTTGGTAATGAAGTTTTCGTTGACCCGAATAACTCAACCGGCTTTTTAGTACCCGCTATGAAAAATATTCATAAAGCTTTAGTTGAATTTAGTTTAAATGATAATATTAAGATTTCTTCGCCAATTGCTTTAAGTGCGTTACAAAATTCGTATCCGTCTTCGGCTGGATCGTTTCGACCCGAACTTATTAACTCGGTTTTTAAACCTATGTTACAATTTTTAAGACAAACCGGGTCTTTTTTAATGGTTAACGCGTACCCGTTTTTCGCTTACGAGTCGAACGCGGACGTTATTTCACTAAATTACGCTTTGTTTCGCGAAAATGAAGGTGTTTCGGACGGGGGTAACGGGTTAAGGTACTTTAGTTTGTTTGATGCGCAAATTGACGCGGTCTTCGCTGCGATGACCGCGTTGAAATTTGACGATATTCCGTTAGTTGTAACGGAAACGGGATGGCCGTCAAAAGGTGATGAGAATGAAATCGGAGCGAGTGTTGAAAACGCGGAAGCGTTTAATGGTAACTTGGTTAAAAGGATTTTGACTGGAGCGGGTACACCGCTCCGCCCGAAAGCTGATTTAACCGTTTTTTTATTCGCGTTATTTAACGAGAATAGTAAAGACGGGCCCTCGTCCGAGCGGAATTACGGGTTGTTTTACCCGAACCGGGAGCGCGTGTATCACGTGCCTTTTACAGCGGACGACTTGTCCGCTACAGGAGATGTTAGTGGTGGTCAAGTTAGGGTTTCAAATCCGGTACCCGGTTCGGGTTATAAAACCGGGTCAAGTTCGGGTCGGACTTGGTGTGTTGCAAGTGAAGTAGAGAAAGAAAGGTTACAAATAGCTTTGGATTATGCTTGTGGTGAAGGAGGTGCCGATTGTCGTCCGATCCAACCGGGTGCAACATGTTTTGATCCTAACACACTAGAAGCACACGCGTCGTTCGCGTTTAATAGTTATTATCAGAAAACGGGTCGGGCCGGTGGTTCGTGTTATTTTGGTGGAGCTGCCCGAGTTACCACACAAGAACCTAGTAAGTATTCTCCTCATTTTCTATAATTTAATGTTTTATTTAATCAAATTATAATCATAATATTTTTAAATAAATTATTTATAAAATATCTTCTTAATTATAGTTGATAGAATTTGCATATATTGAATTATTTACCTATAAAATTTAAGACAGTTACATATACATTAAAAATATTTTATTTGTATTATATATATCCAACTTGTTATAACTTCTAAAATCTACGTAGTTGATAGCGTGACACGTAAACAAAATAGCCGTTTACAATTTTTAAAACTTTATACAAGATACATACAATATAAATGAACTCAAAATTCAATATGAGCAAATGTTGATAATAATTTGTATATAGTTAATATATTTTAAATAACTTTACTTATGAAAAATGATATAAATTTAATTTAATTTTTAAGGAAAACATAATTTAAATATTTGTAAAGTTTAAGAGAAGAAGAACATAGAAGAGTGTGAATGTTTTTGGAATTACTATACTAGATTTTGGTGCTAATGTGCGCACCTGGTAGTGCTTTTGACAGTCTGACTGACATGGTAATTTAAGTGGACCAATTTTGTTTGATAAAAAATATAAAAAAGTAGAAAAATAAGATGCTTTTTAGATTTATGGGCCAATAGGTTTATAGTTCTTCCCAATAAACATTATGAATATTCAATAGTTAGTACTTTCCGTTCATGATAATAGTCCATTTTTATTTTTGGTTGTCTCAAATTACTCCTTCAAATTGATAGAAAAATTTGATTAAGTTTATCATATTGTCCTTTGTTGAAGTTATTATTACATATTTTATAGAAAACAATAATAATTAGTTAAGGGTAAAATTGTCATTCTGTAAAAAGTAGGAAAGATAAATTAGTACTCCGTAATAATTATGTTTTTCTTAAACTGTATGTTTTTTGTCTGGAGACTTTTATTTTAGGACGGAGAGAGTATTTTTTTATGGGTCACATAATTAATAAAACAAAACTTAAAAATTTGAAAGTAAAATTACTTAAAAATAGCCAAGACCAATAAAGATTAATTTTTGAAGTAGATGATTTAGTTTGAGCCGATAATAAGGTCTTTTAAGCATAAATGCAAGCGATAAGAATTAAACTTAAGTTTCTTTTTAATGATCAAATTTGAAGTAAAAAAACTTTAGTTTGTTAGAGTGTTTATTAGAGAGTTTTTCGTATCATAGTTTTATGATGTCTTTGTAAGATGCGTAGATTTTTCTCTATTAATATTGATTATCCGAGTTTTAATAGAGATAAATGTAAATAAAATTATATTACTATTGTTGTTAATAAAACGAAAATATGATGTTTATCATCAAAACTTAATGTTGCTATTTTGCATAATTAAACTTTTTGAAAAAATTAATCTCCAAATGTATAAATTTAATAAATATTTTAAATTATAAGTGAAAAGTGGTCAAGATTTAGGACACAAAAGGTATTAAATTAAAGATTATTATAACCCTAAAGAACTAACATTTGCTTTAACCTTTACTTTTATTTATTAATGTAGTGATTTTAATATTAATTTTTCTTCCAATTATTTTGCAGAATTTGGGAAATGTGAATTCTCTAATTGATACTATAAAAAAGGTGAAGTTATTCAAGAAATGTTAGTATTCATTGTAGATTTGTAGTTTCTCTTCATTAAGTTGCTTAGATTTGTAATGAGTTAATTAGTCTAATTAATTCATTTTGAAAAATGTCATTTGATTATTATTAATATTACTACTTATTTTTGGCAATTTGCTTCTTTTCCATTGTCGTTATGATTACAAGTTTTGTTTAAAGGGATGTACGTATATCGTACCAAGAATTTGCCATTGACCTGATCAAGCGAGAGCTATGTTTCAAATAATTTAAGGGTGTTGATAGAGGCACCCCCCCTAAACCATTTTTCGGTTATCAACACCCCCAAAGGTCACATCATTATTACTAATATGATTTTTTTTTTAATTTTAGATATAGAAAGTATAGAATTGTTTATTTATTATCTACATATCATATTTTATTTATTTAAAATTTAAATATATATTTGTTTTATAATTTTTTTTTTTTTTTGTATTTTAAAGATTTTTTTAATAGGTTTTAACTCGTGTTTTAATAAGTAAAACAATTAAATTTTATCAATTACAACTTTATATTTATTAATGTTTATTATAATTCAAATATACATGTTAATTTTAAATAATTAATATTTACTTTTATACGTTAGGAAATATATTTAACAGGTTTTAACCTGTGTAATAATAACTAAAATAATAATTTACGATTTTATTTTATTAGATTTTATTAATAGTTTTTTTATTTAAAATTATTTTAGTATACCTCTTTATATAAAATAAATTTTACAAACAAAAATAACTAATAAACTAATATATAATTATAAGATTTTAAATATAAAATCTAATAAAACTAAAAAAAATTAATAATAATTATAAAAAGGGGGGTGGAGATAACCATATGGGGGGTGAGGTTATCCCACCCCATAATTTAAATAGATGAAGTGTTTACTGTTAATGTACGACCAAATTTTCAAATCTATATTTTTTATAAGTATATTATTATAATTAAATATAATATTTAAATATTTAACGAAATCATTTATAAAAAAATTAAGAAGTATGTAGTTGAGAGTAATAAATTGGAGAATACCTAGAAAAGGTGTAAACATTAAAGTTGGTCCTATAACTAGTACACTTTAGGTAATAAAGTTGATAGAAATTGTGAAACATGTCCACATTCCTAATGCTCTATTAAAGTTGGATCCGATGTATGGAAATTTTCGACTTATATATCAATGACGAGTTTTTGATTCAGATATATATGATATCTCAATAATCGTTTTTGAACCTTCCCTAAAAAATGTATCAGTTAGATTCCGCTGAGTCATTTATTAAAAAAAAATAAAGTACACCATATACATGAAAACGAGGACATTGCAATGTATTATTTAGAATGGGTTAGCCTAACTTCGTCTCCTTGTCTCCGTCACCGACATTAACCATTTATAAGAAAAAGAATTTATGTTGAATTGTATTAAAATTAATTTATATAGAAAAAAACTAAGATTTGCTATGGAGTATACACACCGACACAAATGTTGTATTCGGTCACGGAAAAGATTCCCCATGCCTCAAACTTACTTCCAAAATTCTATTAAAGGTTAATATACAAAAGATTTACTATATTTTTTGAAAATATATTTTTTTTAATTTATATTATTACATTTTGAAAAATATTTAATTATATTACCGAACTTTATAAAAATATTCAATTTTGTTACTATATTTTATTTTTGTTCAATTGTATAACCGTACTTTCATAAAATATTCGATTATATTACTGAACTTTTACGAAAATGTTCAATTATGTAACTTCAAAATTGGTTACCAGGTGTTGGTCGGTTTACATTGTCCATGTTATGTATTTAGATATATAACTTTAGATAATGCTACTTTACTTTGCCAAAACGTTCAATATTTAGATAATGCTACTAAATTTTGAGAAAATTTCCGATAATGTTACCGAACTTTGCAGTAATAGAGTAACATAATCGAATATTTTTTCAAAGTTTTGTAGCATTTTCTCAAAGTAAAAAGTATTTTATTTATATATTAACACTTATTTGTAGCAACACCGAACTTTAATTTATAACATTGATAATGCAAACCGACTAACATCCGATAATCAGTTTTGGGAGTGACGTGTTTGAACATTTTCGCAAAGTTCAGTAATATAATAGAACATTTTCTGAAACTACAATAATAAAATTGAACACAAATAAGTATAGTAACAAAATTGAACATTTTCGTAAAGTTCGGTAAAATAATCGGACATTTCTCAAAGTACAATAATTCAATTAATCCAAAAACAGAAGTATAGTAACAAAATTAAAAATTCTCGAAAAATATAGTAACTTCTTTATATATTTATTAACCTTTCTATTATTACAAAATCACATGTCCCTAAACTTTATGATACATAAAGAGTAATTTACGCGTGACTGTAACCGTATTTCATGTATCATATGATCAATGTATCATAAATTAAAGTGGAAATATAATTGGTGTTCCATTGATCAAGTGAAAAGTCCAAAAAAGTTTCCGCCAACAATTTAAATTAAAGAGTATTTTGGTCATTTCAGTTAAATATAGGATGGTTTGACATTATACGTTGAAGGTGTTATATGTGTCATCATTGTTGTCGTTCTTCATGGAGAGATTTAACGTTTTAATTGCAAAAACCGTGATAGGTAATTGCTTTTGCAATTTCAAAACGAAAGATTACAAAATACGGCCAAACCATAGGAACGATATCTGTTCAAGCATTTCATATTTTTTTCTAGTATTAGTATTCCAAAACGAAATGTGTTTGTATGTGTGGTCTATCCATATGTTGCGATGAAGGCAAATTGTCGTAATACTCTTACATGGTCAAGGTATGAAGTTAACTTAGCCAAAAATTGGTAAATCGGCAGACTTCAAAAGCAGAACACAGCAAAAAACACAAATATGCTTGTCGTATAACAAAACAAGGGCATGGATAATAAATATTGCAAGTCGATAACTAAAACATAAAATCCAAAAATTTGTCATAAGCGATTACCACAAAAGCAAAACGATAAGCAACAAAACTTTACCAAAGATCTAATTCATTCTCCTGATAAGTTCGTTGATATAATCTTCACGGTTTCCAGCATCACCACCTTCAACATAGTGGTTCCTCTTCTTCTTCATCCCACCCAATGGTGCCTTCAACTTAAACGGCCATAAAAAGTTGTTGGCTTCCTTGAAATGAGGACCAGCGGTCAAGATCTCGTGAATTAGATCTTCAACACAGATCAATCCGAATTTACCAAGAGCCTGTTGTCCATAAGAAACGTGTCAATAATAAATATAAGGTGTCCCGAATCAGAAACTATAGAAAACGTCAAATTAGTGGATTTTTTTTTAAACAGCGAAATGAGAGAGAACCAAAAAGAAAACATACTTGTTCAACAATGGAATTATCGGTGAGTGCAGTTCTTTGTTTGTTGAGCTTTCCGTATCCCCTCTTGTAGATCAACTCCTTGACACTCTTCAAGTTAGGGTACCTATAGAGAAAATTGAATAAAACAAACAATCGAAAATGATATAGGCCAGATATATAATATACTTCACTTGACAAGATTTGTACCCGTATGTGACATATGGCTCAACCCTGTGAAGCATGTTCAATGTGGCTTTGTTGACTTTCAAGAAAACGCCATTAAAGATCTGTTGAACGGAATCATAGATAAGACCAACATATTTACGAAATTTGTTGACAATAAAATGTATAGCTTGGTGCCTTGAAATATTACCTGTCTCAAACGCAAGAGCTGCAAGATCTTCTTCGACTTAGGGTCCATGGCGTTGATACTAAAAACCGAAAGCAACAAAATCAGAACATGATATTATTATCGGAATAAAACAAGAGATTAAGATCAGATACGAAGTATAGGAAATGAAGAAAATACTTACCCACGAATACGAATGATAAATAGCATCTTAGCTTCGGGATTCACATAGAATCCACCTTTCAATCTTGCTTCACGCTTCAACTGAATTAGCTCTTTTTGCTGCATTCGAAATAAAAAAAAAATGTAAATGACTAAACAATATCACGATCCCTCAGAAAGCAGACCCAAAATCACAAATGATGATACCTGATCTTCATATTCTTTAGTGTACTGTTTGGCCCTGGTGAAGATTAACTTCCTGTTAGCGGCATTCTTTTTCTTCAAAAGTTCAGCATCTTGAGTCTTCGCTAAAGCCCATTCTTCACTTCTCTTTTGTTTCTTCAAAACGGATTCAGGAACCAATTGTCCCGGCTTTTCAACCTCAACCATTTCTTCAACACTACTACACATGTAAAAACATTTAGACAAAAATACCCTTCCATTCAAATACAATTCTTAATTCGTAAATTCATTAAGAAATAATGCTCAAAGATAACTATATAACATCCGAACAATTACAATAATACAAAATACAAATTCACAAACTTGAAAACAAATAATTCCAAAGACAACGTTACGACTTCAAACTAAATATCGATCAACATATTTCACAATGGCCGGTAGACATAAATTTCAACACACCAAATATATACAAATTTGATCACCGTAACGTAAAATCATTTCAAACTGTCAAACCTAACTACAACATTACACCTAGATGCTTATAAACATACATAAAATTTTCGATCACCGGAGCGTAAAATTATTAAAAATGTCCAACTAACTACAACATTACACATTTTCACCTCCATACTTACAAACACATAATATCAAAATCAAATAAAAATTCTACAAAATCTCATCAAATTCAACATATTCACTAACATTAATATTAATATACCAAAAAAATTAAATTAAACACATATATATTCCTATAGCATAATAATTCATTTTTTTAAATAAAATAAATAAGCTAACTAAAACAAATAAAATGTATCAATTAATTAATTAATTTATATTAATAATAATAATAGTTCATAGCATATATGAATCTAAATAATCTGCAAAATATGATTAATAAGCTAAATCATAAATAATATACACATTACATAAAGTATTAATTACATGATTATTGATGCGAAAAAACGAATTAGAGACTTACGGCGATGAAATTAGGGTTTGATTACCGGAAAACGTGACCGGCCGCCGGTTAAGTTTAAGGTGTAGAGATTTGAAATGGAAAATTAGGGTTTTGTAGGGTTAGTTGGTGGATACTGAAGATTTATGGGCCTAGTGGTTTGGTAATATTATTGGGCCTAATGGTGAAAGAAATGATTTGTAGGAGTTTTTTTTTAACCGCTATGTTAGTGATTCGGGGTCATAGTGACATCCAATTGGCCAGTATGTAATTCACGAATCTTACATCAAAGTTAGTTATCTCCTAATATTCACCAAATGAGGAAACCCCAGAAGGAGACTGTTGGACCTTTGTTGCTTAGTTTAGATTAGAGACATTTTATTAAGATTCTGAATACCATTAGATTAAAGACATGTTGATTATACGATAGTTTTTGTTGCTCATTTGATAACGAGAAAGAGGACGAAGTTATGGTTTCCGCTTAAGTTTGTAATATGATTTGTGGAGTTTTCTACGTTGAAATGGAAAGTGTAAAAGGTATAAATAATATCTCTAGAATTATTTTTAGGTTCATTTGTTAGAATAGTGTTGAAAGTAGATCAAGGAGTTTGTTTATTGTCTAATGTTTTAGAAAGTAGATATACAGGATTGGTTAAGGTTGATCTTGACAGTCCGTTTTGTATAAAGGGGTGTTTGTTTCGGCTTATATAGCTTATGAGTTTATGTAATTTTTCAAAAGCTCATAAACTCAATTTTTCCGACTTATGAGCTTATAAAGTTGTGTTTATAGCTTAAATAAGACATAAGCTCAACTTGATAAACTCATAAGCCAAAAAAATTGGGTTTATGAGCTTATGAAAATTTAGATAAGCTCAAAACTCGTTACATAAGCCAAAACAAACACCCCTAAGTAGTAATATAAATAGAGATGATCTTGTTTCGTATGACACGACTTATAATTTGTATTTCATCATTCGTCAAGTTCTCTTAAAGTAATCTAATCATTTTACTTTGTTTTATTTATTCCTTCTTGTGTTCATTTATGCTTAATGTAATCGTTAAATGATTTCAACAAATGTGACTTGGTAACTCTGGAATAACAAGTTTATCGAGACATGTCTATGACATTTGGTATTACAACATGTCAATTCAAGGAGTTGGAAATGATGGTGTGACGATTGATGGTTCGAGATGACAGTCTCTAGAAGCTAAGGAAACCCAACATATGTTGGAAGAGTTTATGGAAAGCATAGACAAAAGGATTGTAAATGTAAAGACATCAAGGGTTGAGGTGATGAAAATGTTGAATACTCGAAACAACATTCAAATAGGTTGGACGTTGACTTCTACAAGTATAGACGACTCCAAAAGGATCATCTAGATGTTAGGTGTCGACTTGATGCAACCTGTTGAAGTAAAAATCCTCGGGAATCTTGTACTTCGAATAGTCTTCGAGTGATCTTCTAACTGTGATCTGAAACACCAAGAAAACGACTAAGCTTATCGGGGAGATTCCCCCGATAAGGCTCGGGCGTAAGAATCAGTGTTTGTCATAGAGATTTAAGGCTATTTATTGCAATAATTAAGTATTGAATGAGGTATTAAATGAGAGAATAATCAAGAGCATTTAATAAGAATGTTCTTGATTTAGAATGTTAAGGATCCACCCCTTTCCAGAAAAGGGTCTTGTTCCTTTTATACTACCTTTGTTCTGGCCTCTTGTCCCTTGTGTAATAGGCTGGACCCTCTTTCGGCGCCCTGCATCCTCTTCTTTCAAATATCTAGTCCAAGTGCAGCAGCTTCGGTGCCTCCTATTATCCAGCGGGGTAATAGGAAGGTTCTACTACTTTTCCTGCCACTTCACGTGGTAGTGTCCTTTTGGCCGCCTATGTCAGTACTTTATGTCAGGTGGCCATGTGATACCTGACACGTCTTCTTTTGAGGTTGACGTACCTTCGGTTCGCTTCCGGAGCTAACAGCTTCCGGAGCGATTTCCGGAGCGGTAACTTTTGGAGTATATTTATATATACTCCAACATGCCCCCCCCCAGTCTAGTATGACGGAGCTCTTAGCACCGTTACACTAGACTTTTAAATTTATTCACTTCCGTTGCCTTTTGTCGTGGTCATTAATGGAGCCGTTTATGTGTCGCTTTGATGACCCCAACGGTCAATGAGTGCCCATGTCAGTTATCATTACCTATGTCACTTCTCCCATAAATGCCGCCGTTTCCTTCTTTCCCACGCGCCTGACCCTAGGACTTCCTTTGACCGTTATGTCCCTTCTTGTCAGTTGCACGTGTTCCCCAAATTTCGGATTTCGCGCCTATCTTGCGCACCTTCGGCTATCTTGCGCTGATTTTTCCCTATTTAATCTCAAATCCCATTTTTTCCTTTACCCATTTATTCTTTCCTCTTAAGAACCCTAATTTTTTCCTATTTCTTTCTCTTACCCCCCATCATTGCTCGCTGCTTTATTTATACTCCGCCCCCCGGAATGGGTAAGTCCGATCTTTCGAGTTCTTATTGCACCCTTGTTCATAAGGAATTTCAGAAGTTCTGCGCTAGTTATGAAATTTCTGCCAATTGGGGCGCCTCTGAACCTCATATGAACAACACGGTGGTGGATTGCCCCACGGGGAAGATCGCCCTGTATTGTAAATGGTTTGACTTTTCGAACCTCCGTCTGCCCTTTACTGAGTTCTTTCTTTCAGTAATTGAGCATTACCGGATCTCCCCTGCTCAGATGAACCCGTTGGGTGTTCTTCGAATTATGTCCTTTGAAATCTTATGCCGGGCGCTGGGTTTTGACGCTACCCTAAACTTGTGGCGTCAGTTTTTTAAACTAGCGCGTAATGGCGATTGGTTCATGGTGGAGCGCCAGGCAAAGAACGACCTGATTGACAAGGATTGCTTCTCTTTCATCCCTACTGGGCTAAAGAAGTGGAAGGAGTCCTTCTTTTGGATAAATGCTGCCGTTGCTCCTATTCCGATGGCCTGGCGATCCGTTACTGCTGGGGGCTTTAAGGATGATGCTCCGGCTCTCTCAGATGTGGAGAGGGGCCAAATAGAGCTTATTTTGGCGAACCCCATTCATCTTCGCCCTTATCCTTCAGAGGTACTAGTCCTGGCTGGTGTGAGCCGAAACTGGATTCCAATGTGCCAGAAGCCCACTATTGCTGTTGGTAGTCAAAGTAAGTTTCCTTTCTTTTTCCGTTGCTTCTTCTACTTAGTTTTTGCCGTTACGTGTCTTTGTATTTATGTTTGCCTTGCTTTATTTCTCCAGTTTTGACGTTGCTCGAGTATCTGAAGCTCGAAGATGTGAGCAACGTTCACTTTCCGCGAGTTGTGCTGGAGGCTGATGAGAAGGGAATACTTGAGCAGGTCAGTGGAAAGTTCGTGGAACCTTCTGCTACCATCCGTTCGTTGCTTCCTGCTGCTGCAGTAACGGAGGAGGTAGTAGTTGAAGCTTCTGCTCCGAAGGCAAAGAAGAGAGCTAGGACCGAAGCTTCCAGTAGCAAACCTCGTCGGCGCAAGAAAACTGCTCGAAAAGGTACACATATTGACCTTTCTTCCGAAGAGGAAGAGGAATGGTCAGGCTCTTGCCGGATTGTTTATCCCTTTTTTCCTGCTTCACCATGTTCCTCTTTCCCCTCGGTTATAGAGTTATCTTCCTCTTCTTCTGAATCCGTTCATCAATCTGACTTTTGGTGCTCCACAGAGTCCGTTGATCAACCCATTGCAACTCCTTCTGTTAATTTGGAGGGGGAGGACAGAGTACCTCCCGTTACTTCTACTTCTGCTCCTTCTGGTAAGAGTGATGTGTAAAATCTAGTCTTAAATTAAACCTACTTTTTCACGCAATTACACACTTATAGGCAGTGGACCTATTCGTATGTAATATAGTTAATAGCAAGTAAAGGTTCGTTCGCAGGGACTAATTTGCTTTTAAATTTCGAATTAATAACACTAAGAGTATTTGGGGGTTTTTTATCGTAACTAAAATTGCAAGTAATTTAAGAAAAAGAGTTAATTAAAACTGAGCGAAAGATTTATGGATTAAATCAAATAATAAGAAGAATACACCTGTTTGACACTTCACCTGTTTTCCGTTAATTCTACGAATTCGATTGTTGTTTCAACTTCTAATTTATACTAAAAGTCCTTCCGAATCTTTTACTAACTTTAATTATCTCTACTTACACCGTTCCTTCCGAATACAGTTAATAAATATTAATAACTAAGCAATAAGAATCAAGCCTGTTTTTAGTGATTTAACCTTATAGAGTTTCCTTCCGAATAACTCCTCTAATTATTAAGTCCTTCCGAATCTTAATTCTTAGACCTACTCACTTAGATTTAATTACCTAGTTGTTATTACTAAGTCCTTCCGAATCTTAATAATTTTAAACCGATTAAAGACCGACCGATTATTTCATAAAACTTATCTAACCTATCTAGATTCCTTCCGAATACCTAGAATGTTGATTAAACAAATTAAACATAAACAACTATGATAATATGTTAAAATCTAAGTAAATAAGGATCAACGATTAAACACAAAAACATAAAACAATCGAAAAACGTTAGAATAACATTAAACAGGATCCGTTAATCAAACAAGCGTAAAAGGTTTTTAGCTACTCATAACGCGGTCTGAAAAAGCAATAAAAGTATTAGCAAACATTCTGGAATAATTAATAAAACAAAGAAAAGAACAAACGGAATAATCGCCGGAATTTGTCGTGATCGCCGATTTCCGAAATAATGATTCTCCTTGCCTTGAAAACTTGCTTCCAACTTAATCACAACTCCAGGAACGTATGAATAATACTGAATGAAATTCTGGACGGATTTGTTGTTGTATTTATAGGCAAAATCAAGGTGGAAATCGTATTCGACTCAAACACCAATTTCTTGTGTTTATCCAGACAGGTGCGCAGCACCTCCTCCATAGGTGCGCAGCACCGGGTGATTTCCGTGTTCAAAACCAACTCAAATTCCTTAGGTGCGCAGCACCCAACCCCTAGGTGCGCAGCACCTCTTCACTGCTCGTCTTAAATATGTCGTTTAAGCTCATTTCTCCACTTCTTTCCGCTTCCCGATCACGTAAACCTGTAAAATGGACAAAAACACTTTTCCACACGATTAAATGTAAAAACCTATCCTATCCATCATGTTTACTATGAAAACCGACTAAATATCGCGTAGAATTATCTATATAAATATGCGATATCAAATCCCCCCAAACTTGCCTTTTTGCTTGCCCTCAAGCAAAAACTGTTTTCAAATTAGTTATCAAAGCCAAAAATAAACATAACCAAACTCCTCACGATTTTTATTGGAAGTAAAATCACACAAACTCTCAAACTAATCTAAAAGGGTGTGTAACGTATTCTGTAGAATCGCTCAATTGCTCAGTCATGGTGCATATTCTATCATAGGCTTGATAAAGTATCAAATCTCCACCACTAGAGTCTAGGTACAACTAAACGGGGACTTTTATTCGGGTTGTAATATACAGGTAAAGGTATGTGAATAAATATATACTGGAGTGTAAACGGGTTAAATAAAATAATACAAAAAACTTAGATTAAATCCGAACTAACTAAAATCTCTAACGTACGGGATTGCTTACTTTCTTCAACTTGTACTTTTTCTTCATTTTCTCCTTTCCTCGAATATATCTATGTATCGTAAAATAATACATGACTCATAATACACTATTTCGCTTAAATTCTACAACTAATTTTTTTTTTCGCTTTTCTGTTTTTCCGATTTTTTTTCTTCTTTTACTCTTTTTTCTTTTTTTTCTTGCTTCTCTTTTCAGCCTAGTACATGTCTTACAAAATAATTTTTTTCTCGTGGTAAGTACACATGCTCAAAAGGCTAATAATCATTATATATATTTTTTTTTACTATTTCTCCAAATACAATAATACAGGCAATAATAATAGGTACTTTTCTTCCATGCCTTAATAAGATTCAACTTCACTTAATATATAATAGCAATCAATAAGCTTAGTTCGGAACTAATCTAAAAAGAAACGAAATTAAGGCGAGTGTACAAAATAATATAGTAGTGTTTAGAAACGAAACGGTTTAGGCGCAAATTGGTTTACTAGAGTTTCTAACACTAAAAATAAGTGTTACAAGGGTTAGACGGAAAATATATAAAAATATAAAAAGAAACGAAAAGGCTAATCAAATGGGTTAATCCTAATTTGCCCCTAAGTTGTACCAAAATCACACTAAGTTACCCTAATGTAATTGCTCATATGTGGTCTGGAAATGTATAACAATGTCAAGTTCTAAAGTCATCAACCATCGGCACACTCAAAGAAACGAAAAAGTAGCATTAAAAATGAATGCTTTCAAAGGCTCAAAGATCTCACTATTTTTCTGAGTGGGGTAAAAATGCGTCTGGTTATGCTTACAGTTTAAGGTATTTACCGACAAGACACGTTATATTTTTTTGGTTTTTTCAATTTTTCAATTTTTTTTACTCAAACATGTACAACAACAACACATTTCAACACGATGGAAACTAAGCTAAAGGGTCGAAAAATAAAATGTAAAATTTCCCGATAACCCCCCCAAACTTAAGTAACACATTGTCCCTAATGTGTTTACGACTCAAAAATAAGGGAAAATTGACAAAAAACTATCCTAAAAAATAAAAAATAAAAATAATACAAAAAAATAAAGAAAGGTAGAAAGAATAGAACCCGTTGGTGTAAAATGGTAATATGGCGGTGGAATGCGGTTTGCTGAACTGAATGCCAGGCTTATGAGCGGGTGCTGAACTTACTGCCAGTCTTAGAAAAAAACTAAAAAAAAAATCAACCACACATATTAGAAAAGAAAAAGAAAATAATAATAATAAAAAGTTACGACGGAAATATAAATAGTCTGAAAATAGTAAAAAGTACATAATAAGTTCATCACAATAACACAATACATAAAGATAATACAATCACTCATCATCACTGCCTGGCTGCTCCTCCTGTGGTGGTGCTGGATGGTACCCGGGATATGGCTCCGGATAGTAATAAGCTGGTGCATCAAACGGTGGGTACGGAGCTGGATGGTGCTGCTGGTAAATATACTCCCAGGAGGGCTGGTATCTCTCCTGGAAGTACTGATCACGGTGCTGAGCCTGCGTCCGCTGACGTTCCGCCTGAACGTTATCGAACTGAATCCTGTGCAACCCGGCCAAAACCTGATCCTGAAAATCCACCTGTGGCAGGGCACGTCGCCTCGGTGCCTGAGCTGGAGCCTGAACATCATCAACTCTACCAAAAGGAGCCAACCGCTTGCCAAGTGGGTGAAGAATCCCCACTCGGACCATATCCGCCTGCCCGTAAACCTTACACTGCACCGCTGGTGAGCACATCTGGATGTTGGCATGAGTAGCCAACCCTAACTCTCGTGCAATGCGGGAAATGAAGTGCCCGCATAGCATCTTGCTGGAATCCGTCTGGCCCTCCCCCTTTTCAGCCATATACTTTGCTAACGCCCATGGGACGTTAACAAACTGGGTAGGATCTCTAGCACGGAAAGTATGTAAAACCCACACGTCCTCCCGGTAACACTTATCGTGATGTATGCTACCATTAACGCCTCGTTACCTGCCTCATTGGGAGTCAACAAACCTGTTAGTCGCCCAAATTCAATAACGGATACCTGGTGTTCCTCTCCGCCTAAGCGGAAGGAAATCAAAGGCGCTGTCAGGAATGTCTCGTCAGTGAAGTCCTTGGAGACCTCAAGTGAACAATAAAACTCGAGTACCCATTCTCTGAACACGGGCTCCTCAGTCTTCCAGGCCCGACCCCAGATCGGGATGTGGCGCTGGGCGGTGCGGCTATGGGTAGTCATGTATTCCCTCAAATCCACGGGAATTTCCTTTAAGAAATTCCAATCCACTGTGCGCGGTGCAGCTACCGGACGACCTCGTAAGGATGCCAGTTTGTTGTTGAGTTTGATCCGTCTGTCAGCTGAGCATCCTGGCCACAGTAACCATGGGTGGCGCTCGGGCGCCATGATCGCCGCATTTAGGGAAGCGTGAGATTGTGGCCGAGCTCGACGGCTACCCTCTCCTTCCTCTTGGACTGCTGCCCTTTTACCCTACACAACACCAAATCAACAAAACAACCAGCAAGTAACACGTTAGAAACATGAAAGAAACGACCAGCAGCCGGAAAATAGACCGGTGCTGCGCACCTCAGGCGGATTCCGGCCAAAAATCCGGCTAAACTGGCCGTTTCCCACATATAATACCTCAAACCTTGTTCATTCAACAAACCTAACCCTATTATGCAATCAATTTGAGTTTATAGGACGGATTAAGGAAAACCTAAAATTTACCCCCAATTCAATTTAACCTAATTAAGACACAAATCGAAAATGATAAAGAGTGTAGGGAGGAGAAACATACTCGGCGACTCATGTTCAGTAATTTAGATGAGAAAAAACGAGCAAAAAACGAAGGTTTAGTGTGTGTTCGTCGGTTCTCGCTGCTGCTGTTATGGATATGTGTGTGTGCTGTGTGTTTTAAAAAAAACAAGTAATATAGAACCTGGACAGAACGGAGGTGCGCAGCACCTAGTGATGGGGTGCTGCGCACCGGGCACTTCTTTTTGGAATTTTTTTTTTCGTTTTTTCGATTTTTTTTTGTATTTTCTGAATTTTCTTGGTACCTAACTAAACAATCTGCAAAAGGAAAATATTAAAGAGTTCTAAAAATAATAAAAAAAATAAAGAAAAGGAAAGAAACAAACTCGGGTTGCCTCCCGAGAAGCGCTAATTTTTCGACCGAGTCGTTAGCTTGACTCGAGATGCTTCTTTATTAGGTGTCGATGGAATGGAATCCATCCTCAATCATCAGCCCGTTTTCATTATCTTCCTCGTGATATAATTTGACTCGTTGCCCAGAAACGATGAATGGTTGTCCGCCTTCTTTCCACAACTCGACATATCCGGAAGCATAAGCTTGTTTAACGGTGTACGGTCCTGTCCACTTCGAGCGTAATTTAGGAGCCTTGAATTTGTACTTTGATTGAAATAAAAGTACTTTATCTCCCTCCTTGAATTCTTTACGACGAATTTTCCGGTCCGTGGAATTCCTTAGTTCTTTCCTTATAAAGGCAGGAACTTTCGTAGGCTTGTAACCGTAATTCATCCATCTCGTGAAGTTGTAAGAACCGCAAGTCTTTGCTAGATCAATGTCAATGTCGCAGAGCTTCAATGCCCAGTACGCCTTATGCTCAATTTCCACCGGAAGATGACATGTTTTCCCGTAGAGTAGTCGATACGGGGTGTTTCCAATTGGTGTTTTATATGCCGTCCTGAATGCCCACAATGCGTCCTCCAGCTTCCTTGACCATATATTGGGATTATTGTTGACCGTCTTTTCCAAAATTCTCTTGATTGCACGGTTTGTATTTTCCACCTGCCCGCTAGTTTGAGGATGATACGAAGTTGCAAATCGGTGATTTACTCCATATCTCTTCAAGGCTTTTGCAAGCTGAGCGTTGGCGAAGTGGCTTCCTCGATCACTGATTAATGCCTTTGGCACTCCAAACCTACAAAACAACTTTTAAGAAAATCAACAACCACGTTAGCGTTGTTAGTCGGTAATGCTTTAGCTTCAACCCCACTTAGAAACATAATCTACGGCAACTAGAATGTAAATATTCTATTGGAGGGTTTGAAAGGACCCATAAAATCGATTCCCCAGATGTCGAATACTTCACAGACTTGGATCCCTTGCTGTGGCATTTCGTCCCGCTTCGTGATATTCCCTTGGCGTTGGCATGCGTCACAAGTGTTCACGAGAGTATAGGCCTCCTTGAAAATTGTTGGCCATAAAATCCTGCATCATAGAAACTTTGTTTCCCAGTTACCGTTGGTCCGTAATGTCCTCCGGTGGGTTCCATGATGGCATTCGTTCAGAATTTGCGCGTTTCCTCTCCGTGTACACATCTGCGCACCATTCCATCACACATCTACGGAACAGTATGCGAGTCCCAGGTAGTAGTACTTTGAATCCGAATCAGTTTCTTCCCTGTTGATAGGTTATAAGTCTTTGTTGATGACTTTTCCGCTATATAATTCGCAATGTCCGCGAACCATGGGGCACAGCTGTCCGTGTTACTGATGTAGGCCAGCATTTCCCCCGAAAAGCGCATCTATGTCCTCTTCCTTCAACTCCCCCCAAAACTTGGGTTCTCCATCGCTAAGTGGTCCCGCAGCGACATTTTCAGCTCCTTTCTTGTCCTTGATTTCGATGTCAAATTCCTGTAACAATAAGAGCCAACGAATTAATCTAGTTTAGCATCTAATTTAGCAAATAAGAATTTAGCGCAGAGTGATCCGTGAAAACTATTGTCGTTGCTCATCACTAAATATGAGCGGAATTTATCAAAGGCAAAATACAACAGCCAAAAGCTCCTTTTCCGTAGTGGTGTAATTCTGTTGGCTTTCGTTCAGTGTTTTACTGGGCAAAGTAGATAGGTCGAAAAATGTTTTATCTGATCCGTTGCGCCCAAAACAAGCTCCCACTGCGACAGTTACTTGCGTCACACATTAGCTCGAAAGGTTTGAGACCAATCGTTCTACCAAAATAGGTGTTGTGGTGATCCGGTCCTTGAGTATCTCGAAAGCTTTAAGCAGGTCCCCGAAAAGTTTGAAAGCTACCTCCTTCTCTAAGAGTTTCGTCATAGGACGAGTAATCTTGAGAAATACCTTGAGAGAATCTTCGGTAAAATCCGGCATGTCCCCACAAAAACTCCGAATTGCTTTCCCTCGTTCGTCGGGTGGGTGGTAGTTTGGCAATAACCTCGATCTTTGCTTTGTCTACCTCTATCCCAGCTTTTGAGATCTTTGTGTCCCAATACGATTCCCTCTCGAACCATGAAGTGGCATTTCTCACCAGTTGAGGACCAAGTGTGCTTCCTCGCATCTTCCCAGCATCTGATCCAGATTCTCCAAACATTGGTCGAATAGCGTCTCCGAAAACTGAGAAATCGTCCATAAATACTTCATCGTCTTCTCCACCATATCCTAGAGAAAAATGCTAGCATACACCGCTGAAAAGTGGCGGTGCGTTAGCATAGGCCAAATGGGCATTCTCCGATATGCGTAGTTTCCGATTGGGCATGTAAAGGTAGTCTTTTCTTGATCTTCGGGAAGCGATGGGGATCTGAAAGTATCCTGAGAATCCATCCAAGAAGCAGTAGAACTCATTTCCTGCTAGTCTCTCGATCATTTGTTCCATGAATGGTAGTGGAAATGGTCCTCCTGGTGGCCCTCGTTCGATTATGCGGTAGTCAGTGCAAACTCTCTCCATCCGGTAACTGTCCTTGATTGGCACGAGCTCGTTCTTCTCGTTCATCACCACGGTCATACCTCCCTTTTCGGCAACAGTGAATGGGACTACCCATGGGCTATCTGAAATAGGGTAGATAATTCCTGCATCCAACCAACTTCACCAACTATCCTTTTTAACGACATCTGTCATATTCGGAATTAGCCGCCGTTGTCTTTGAACAACGGGATTTTATTTATCATTAAAATTAATTTTATGTTTGCAAAAATCGGGGCTAATTCCGGTAAGTCAGATATGCGCCAAGCAAAGGGCCTTTTTATGACCCTTAAGGACTGTCAATAATCGAGCTTTTTCGTCACCCCAGAAGTGATGAGACGAAATAAGCAACCCGGTAATAAATTAGGTACCTTCAAGAAAAGCGATTCTAAATGTACCGGTAATGTGTTTTAGCTCCAAGTCGGTTGGTGGTGACTCGATTGAGGATTTGATCCCATGCTTTGGTCCAACCTTCAGTTCTTCCGTAACTTCAACCTCCACTTCGTCAATCTTCTCGTCTTTTAACTCCTCCTCCAAGCCATTTTCTATCTCGAGAATTTCCTGCCAATCTAAATCATCAAACACATCAATCCGAAAACATGTTTCATCAGTAGAATAGGAATGAGTCATAGCTCTGTCTAAATTAAAAACAATTCTTTCATTCCCAACCCCTAATGAAATTTGCCCGTTTTTTAACCCGAATAATTGCATCGGCAGTGTTTAGGAACGGTCCGTCCAAGGATTAGTGGAACGGAGACATCCTCATCCATCTCTAGGATCACGAAGTCAACCGGAAAGGTGAATTTCCCCACGTTCACTAGCATGTTCTCAGCAATTCCTAATGGGTACTGAAATGATCTGTCCGCTAGTCGAATGCTCATCCTGGTTTGGTTTTAATACTCCAATGGCGGAGTTTAGCATAAAGTGAATACGGCATCAGGTTATGCTAGCTCCTAAGTCTGCTAAAGCGCTGCAACTGTAGGTATTACTGAAGTTGCACTGAATCAGAAAGCTCCCTGGATCATCCAACTTGGGTGGTATCGTGTTCTTCACCAAAGCTGAACATTCTGTGTTTAGGAATGCGGCTTGCTCCTCCGATGGCTTTC